>JAJJWW010013575.1:600000-774035 GCA_023531295.1 Papaver armeniacum
GCAAAAACGACGGTCCTGCGTGCGTTGAATTTTCTTCGTGTTCTTCAATGGCAGCAGCAGCAGCAGAATTCTCCAACTCAATTTTTATTTCTCTGTGGATGCTCCAAACTCTCCCAAACTCTCCGTCTCCACTCTAATACTCCTCACCACCTTTTATAGCCTTTCATGCACGAGAAATCTGCTCCATAACTCCAAATATTTTCTTCATTACTCGGCTTTAAAGAAAATATTCCGGGGATATTTTCTTAACCTTTTTAATCTCCTCCGATCCTTGATTTGCTTCAAACACACTCCCTACACGCTGATACATCTTCCAGGAGTGGTATAACACGGAGCCGGTGCACGAAAACCCCTCGACCACACACTCAGAGCTCGGAAAAACCCGAGAGACTTTGTTCCCTTCCATCAGATTATCTAACCAAATTTAGACGAAGAATCAACTCATACCAACCCTGTTAGGCCAAAATGTAGCTACCCAATGAATATCAGCCATTGAATCTCACTGTGATTCCTCCAAAATCAAATCATAGAATGACGGGTTTTCAAAGTTTATTTTCCCGCCAAAATTATTTTCAAATGAAGAAGAAAGGGTTTCCCCTTATCCTGTTCTAGGGTGCGAATATCAGTTGGGTGCCCCTTAGTAATTTGGTTACCCCTTATCCAAAGTGGGAGTCCGCATAGCAAATGTCCTCCGGGGGTGTTCCGAGCAACTTTTCGAGCCTAATTTTCCAACAATCTTTATTTCCAAAAAATACCTACAAACACACAAAATACCATAATAAGGACAAAAACGAGTACTATCAATACGAAACATTGAGGACAAATTAGACACATAAATGCGTCTATCACTTGTAATATTGGCTCAAGTAGTAACAATACAAAGTAAATGTATTTACTAAGCATGAGACAGAGACGTAATTCTGACTCATTGGAATGAGAGTTGGACGCTTGGTATAAACATTTATTGAGTATGGTACAAGTGATGGAATACATGTATCATATAGTAGCAGCCAACTACAAGATATATAGAGAGTTCAAATGACAACAAACTTACTATATGTTAAAAGAAGGTCATACCCCCGCTTGTTAACTTCAGTGGCAATAAGAAACTTGCCCAATTAATACACTTACATTTTGATAAGTTTTTATTAATTATCTTTATTCAACAGAATTTTGTATGATTTGATCCTGGACTATTGATTGTATGGTTGTTTAGTAAACATTTTTTTAAAGTTAAAATAAAGAATTTTTTTATGCGAAGAACTAAATTCATAGTTTGTACTTATGAAATGAAAAGTATATCATTTCCATGAGACTGAAATACTCTAAAGCACTTGAGTATATCATCCTCATGAAATGTAACGCTCTAAAGTAAATGATATAAATTTTCTTTTGTTACGTAATAAGGCCACACCACTTATTACACGAAGCTCTTAAGGAAATATATTAAATTGAATTGTTTCCTTATGTAATACCATGCGATGATTGGATCATTACAGATATTAGCCGAGCGAAGAAATGCTCAATCTTTGTTGCCTAATTAGTATAAAGATTGAAAGTTACATGAGCTCTGTAAGAACCAAAATCTAGTCACACTTTGTTAAGTTTCTACAAAGTCTGTGCAAACGGTTATTGAACGAAAACTAACCGTGAGAATGGGAATGCATCTACAAATTACCTCCTATGAATGTGAAAGGAATCACATTTTAGATAAAATAATGAGACAATTAGTCTAGTGAACTGTAAATCACTAATACTTGGATAATTGACAATGTAATGTTGGGAATTGACTCACTCAAGTTTTGACATAACCTTAAAGACACTTTGGTTGTGATATGATGTTCTGTTTTGAAAGAACTCAAATGGACATCCTTTTATTTGAGTTAACAAGAAAATGAGAATTACAAAGATTGAAAGAATGCAAAGTGACAGCATCTCTCACAATCAACTCTTTCTAAAGTACCAGAAACACCACCTCCCCTCACATTACGCTTTTAAAGTAATAAAGCATGTAACTCATTTTACAAAGTCATTCTTTAGTAAAAAGGATTGAGACCATCCTACATGCAAATGGTAAACAACTCATTTTTTCAAAAGAAACAAGGTTATATTTGTGGACATATCCATACCGAATGCGGTCCATTCAAATGATTTATGGCTCTGGTGGATAATTCGAAGTGTTGAATTAATTATTGTTCACAAGAAATTATGCGTTTTTGAAACAATTCTAGAACATATTATACAATTTAAGGTCTCACCAACCTTGTTATTTCTAGATATTTTACATCAAAAGGACTTGATGGATATTGCATGTTTAATAGGATCATTGTAGAGCATCCTATACCCCATGGTCTCGCAGAGGCTACCATCAAAGGTTATATATGGTGTCTAAGGATAGGTTATGCGTAACAACCTTCCTATAAATGCTCGGGGGATATGCAATATTACACGCATATTCACTTATTCGTTTTAGAACCCACAATTAGTCGAGTGTTTCTGTGTACCAATTGGTAACTGGATATAAGCTTGACATTTTTATTCTTACGCATTTTTGGTTGTGCTATATACATTCCACTACGACTCCACATCGTACTGTAGTTGGTCATCAAAACGATTAAGTAATTATGTTGGATATGAATTCCCAACAATTATCCGCATTTTGAAACCTTTGGCAGGCGATCTCTTAACCGCTATTTTTGCGGATCATCACTTTGATGAGACAGTCTTCCCATTGCTAGGGGAGATATGGAAAAAGATTTTCAAAGGGAACAATAGGAATTGTCGTGGTGTGTTTGTTTATGGGTGAAAACTGTTTCTGCCGATTTTGGTAATTTTGGGTGTGTGGATGAGAAACGAAT
The DNA here is from genome assembly GCA_023531295.1 of Papaver armeniacum. NCBI lineage: Eukaryota > Viridiplantae > Streptophyta > Magnoliopsida > Ranunculales > Papaveraceae > Papaver > Papaver armeniacum. The sequence goes on from JAJJWW010013575.1 coordinate 602,859, forward strand.
CTAAACCCTAAACAATGCACTACACGGGAGTACTTTTGATTTGAGAGATCAATCTGTACAATCCTGGCCTAAACCAAGAAATGGCCATTCCAGGCTTGCTTCGGTCACAAAGTAAAGGAGAAGGGTTGGTCTTGGGGGGGAAGCGAAGAAAGTGTTGAGACCATAATAGTTGATTCTGAAGGTGTGTCTGTTTTCTGACTTGTATCAGAAAGTGGAACTGAAATAAAAGGTATCAGTTCTTTAGTGATTTCTGGATACTATGTTGTTGTCGACCAAAAACTTGTTTTTTGGTGGAAATAGGTGAAGCCTATTTATAAAATTCATATTGAAACGTACCCTGGTCTCGTAGGAAGTGGAAACGATTGAGTGGTGGAAGAATGGAGTAACGTATAACCGCTAGAAACCCATGCTTCCATGATGAAGGAAGTGGATCCATTTACACCCGTTACTTCTTGCCTCCATTGATTGTCCTACTTCATGACACTTTCCTATAACGGGCGTCTTGCACGCCGCACGCTGTAAACTTCCAGACCAATACCCCGATGAGTATCCCCCAGTTTGTGACATATTTGAAGTCTCGAGTGTTTTCGTGGAAAACATGTAGCATTTTGCTTCGTGTGGCAAGTTGAAATCAAGAGGCTTGCCGTAGGAAAATAGCATGTGATGTTGTTAGACTCGTCTTGGCCGGTCGCCTAAAACTTGCCACAAGTCTGTTAGTTTGGTGGCGAACTTCGATGTCTGAGATCACATCTCATGAGGAAGGGTGGTCGTTGATTATGACCACATTCTGTTGGCACCTGTTAATGGCATAACGGTATAGCCGCGGTGTAGTGGCATGCGCCTACGCCATGGTGGCATAGCCACGTCCGTGGCGTTGTGTCATGGCCACGCTTGTGGCTTGGCGGCGTGGCCAAAGTTAGGGCTCGACAGCATGGCCAAGGCTAGGACTTGGTGCCGCGGCCAAAGTTAGGGCTTGGCGGCGTGGCCAAGGCTAGGATTTGGCGGCGTGGCCAAAGCTAGGGTTTGGCGCCGTGGCCAAAGTTAGGGCTTGGCGGCGTGGCCAAGGCTAGGATTTGGCGGCGTGGTCAAAGCTAGGGCTTGGCGGCATGGCCAAGGCTAAAGTGGCTCGTGGCATGTTGTGGACTATGACCAAAAATTAGGGTTTCGGCTAAAAAAGTCTTGTTTCAATCACAAAATCCTAATTGGAGTCCGTTATGGCATTGGCCACGAACAGAAAGTGGATGAGCACATAGTGGCGTCATTTGTGGCACATTAGCATGCTACTGCGGCGGAGTGGAACGTTGGCATGTTACTGCGGAAGGGTGGCATGTTGGCATGCCGATTAATATGTTGTTGTGGCAGGGCGCATTTGGATTGCCAGTTAGTATGGTGGCGTGGCAGGGTGCGTTTGGCCTTTAATGTATGGTGGCGAGTTTAGAGCGACTTGATTGGTCAAGAAAAGGGTCCGGCCAAACATAAAGCGCGGCCACACCTCTAGTGCTCGTGGAGCATTTTAAAGTGACCTGATTGGTCGGTAGGAAGGAGAGGGGCTAGCCAAGCATGGGCGTGGCTACACTTCTGGAATGAGTGTAGCGGCTTTAGAGCGACCTGATTGGTCGATGGAAATTAGGGCCGGCAGGTATGGGCCCAGCCACGACTGGTGTGAGCGTGGCTGCTTTAAGGCGACCTGATTGGTCAAGATAAGTAGGGCCGGTTTAGGATGGGGGCGTGGCCAATGGCAAGTAGCGCCGGCTGGCCTAAAGAATGGCCACGCCTCCTTTCGCTGTCCTGTGACTCCTTATTTTCTGATTTCGGGCAAAGTTTTGCACCTACTAATCCATAGCGGATTAATTACCTAGTTTGCCTAGGCTTAAATTTCGACAAGCAAGGTCTGATATACTGCGCAAGGCGTAAAATCCTAACTTTTGCAAATTAGTCAGGGTAATCGATTGAATTCTACGTGTTGACACAAAGTTCTTTTAAGTTCATTGCCAGAGAGCAGCATGCTTTCTGATTGAATACCTGATGCAAAGACCTCATCCTTGATATTTGGAAATTGCTACTGCAAGCGAGTGAACACAAATTGTCATGCCATATCAACATTAAAGGTTCAGCCGGGGAACATAGCACAAAAAGTATTCAAAGAAACTTATATCAAGTGAATATAGGCAAGGCGCCGAAATTTATAGAACATCTGGGATGGTTGGTACATGCGCCAGTCTGGATAAATTTCATATAAATATATTGAACGGCTCAATAAATATGTCGGTGGAGAGGTTAACACTCACGGCTCCGTTTCCTTACAGAGTGACATCACATCAGATGCAAGGTTTTACAATTTTAACCCTAAGCTAAAAACCACCATCAACATTAAGTCCCCTGCATAGCTCGGAATAGTGGCATTGTTGCGGGGTAAGCATGAGATGGTGATAGACAAGGATAAAATCGAAGCGGCAAGTCATGAAGAGATTGTCAGGAAGATTTGGATAACCTTTGTCAGGAAGCATGAAGAATTTGTGATCCTTGCATTGGCGGTTTTGCATAAATCAGGCTTGGCCATGGGGTGTTGGCATCAGCGCTGCAACTTTGGCTATAGATCGGTAGAGGTGGCACTGCAACTTGGTCCGCGGAACGGGCGCTGGATAGCTAGGGAAGGTAGGTGACGCGGATAGCTTGGAATGGCTGATGGCACGTCTTGATAAGCTGTGGAGCGGGAAGATGGCGCTGCTTTGGCTGGCTGTGGAGCGGGAAGATGGCGCTGGCTAGGTCATGGAATGGTAGGGATGGCTGCTGACCTGGATGCCAAACTCTAATTATCCGTAGAATCGAGTATCTAATCCAGCTGGTATCCCGCGTTCGGAGCCTTGATACACGGCTGGTAAAAGGGTTTTCCTTTCCAGGCTCCATCAATCCGCTCAATATAAGAGGCGATCTTGAACCTTTCGTTCATATAGATCACTATAGAATTGCTTCCATCCTCTTCGCAGGTACTGTCTCGTGTCTCTTCTCCTAGTTCTCTATTTTGTCTTCTTCATCATGTAGATTGCCGATGCAGACATAATGTAAAACAAAAAAAAAAATCCTTTTTTTTTGTAGTGCACAATGGGATCTTCCGGTGATGATCATACCTTTGACTCCTCAAAGAAATTTTTTGAAGTTGACAAACCTAGGTTTTCTTCACATGAGGAGATATTAAACCAAATCAAAACTTTGTTCCATGCGGTCGGCCGGATTATACAAGGCATGTCTCTTACCCATCTACGCATCGTGCGGGTGCGTGCTTAGGCTTTCATGGCTTTGATGGACATGGAGGAGAAATGGAGACATGATGAAGCGTCCCAGCAAGTCGGGAAATCTCAAAGTGATGAAGCTTCTCCGCATCCCAATGCCAGGGCTAATCGATTCGCTTCTCGATTGAAACGGCGAAGGGCTAAGCCCAAGAAACTTCTGGGCGAGAGCCAGTTTGATTACCCCGTCCATAATGGTATCGTAATCCTTGATTCTGACGTGGACGAATAGGAGCATACTCAAGGGGTTGTTAGAAAAGTTCCGGAGAAAGATGTTGACGCGGTTTACAAGACTGAGGCAGCTTCCAGAGCGGACGCCGAAACTGCTGCTGGGGGAGTTAAAGCAATCGTTGAGGATGCTGTCAAGACAGATGGTGAAGAGGCGGAGGCATATGTTGGAGCCATTGTCGAAACGGATCCTGGACGGGATGCTGAAGCTGCTACTGAAACAGCTTCTAGATGGTATGTTGAAGCTGTTGTTGAAACAACTTCTAGATGGGATGTTGAAGTTGTTGCTGAAACGGCTTCGGGATGGAATGTTTGCTGTCGAAGAGGGTGCTAGGGCAAGTGCTTGAAAAAGCTCTGATGGAGGCGTCATTAACCAAGGTGTCTTGTCATTGACAACTGGTTTTCCATTTGTGATTTCCTTCCGCAGAGAAAACAATCTTTTCGTAGATCGTAGATGTTTTTGATACTTCAGTTTTTCTTTTGTTCGTATGATTTGGAGCCATGTTTTACCAAGTAATATTCTTTCATTTATGATGCTTTTATAATTTCACATCTTTGATTGAATGAATAAAATCTCCCGGAAGAGACCTAAAACCCCTTTTGCGAAAAACAAGTTCTTCCACCCTTCCAAAGCGATTCAGCGGGTGGGAAGCCAAATCACATAAATGACGCAGCAATAATGCTAGTAGACGTGTCACATTCTCTCCGTTTAGCTACTTCCATGGGAACGCCTCGCATGCCGTGGGCAATAAAGAACTCAAAACAGTAGCAATGATTAAGGATTTTGACCAACCTTTTATTGGATTTTCCCTCGCAAATTACACAGGACATTTGTGACATGCCGCCTGGGCATGTAGAAGTGTGAGCCGTCACAAGCTAGGAAGCACATCATGAGAAGTAGAGAATCCTCTTCGAGCAAAAGTTGAAGCCAGATGTTCTTGAAGGAAGGTGTCTATGCCGCCACTCGGTGATCTTCTTCCTTGCGCGTTCCCTTCTTCAATATTTTTTTTTCGAATAAGATATTTCTTGTAGGGTTTGATTTTTTTTCTGGTTTTTAATTGATGGGTAATGACTTTTTGGGTTTGCTGGATACTTTTCCCTTGAGATGATTTAGGAAAACTTATTTTGAAATAAAGATACTTTTAATTAAAGTCGAAACCCTAATTATAAATGCAAGTTATGCAATCATTTTGGAGGGATTACAAATATTTCAGGAAAAAGGGAAATTACTGAAGGAAATACTTAAAAGGAAAACGGTGGAGGAAAAGGTAGCACAGCGTTTTAGGTATTGAAGGGCTTGAGCCATCGCGAGTGAATTGTCACGCATTCCATCTTGTCGGCATTGATGAGTTTGCAGTAACCACCCAAGATAACATCTGCCACCAGGTATGGCTCGTCTTCCCTTTCTTTAAGTGAATCAGGTTGAGCGGCTAGCTTAACTGTTACATCTCCAACTTTAAATGCGGTCGCCTTGACTACCATATCTCCAATTTGAAACGGGTTTGGGCGTTGTGCCACCACTTGATTTTTAAGCTTGTTATCTTTGACTAAGGCAGCTTCTAAATTTTTGACAAAGCAATTGAAAGGCCCAACATCCCATTCACATCTCTTAATGACGCCCGGGTGGATAACTGGACTGAGTCCCCATGCCTGACCGAGAGGAGAAGTGACTGGGTGCAGAAAGGGTTGTTCAATAAGACTTACTTGTGTTCGGAATCTTCGGATGAACGTCGACGGGCTTTCTCCAGGTAATTGAGTTACCTTGGTAAGTTGTTGTGTGACAGACTGGAAAATTTCTCCTTTGGCGCGTTGCCCCGCAGGCCGTAACTTCCCCAATGCGCCATGATGAAGCTACGATCCGAGACCCAAAGCTAGGCAAATGCACTTTCAATTGCCCTTGCAAGCATGCTCGTGGAGCATGAAGCAGCTAACTTAGCTTCCACACCATTCCAACTTACCCTTGTTCCGCAAAGGGTTTATCAAGGAAAGCAAAAACTTCATTAATACGGCAAAAACGGCCTTTTGAGGCCCTAAACGATGGAATTTTGCTAAATTCTGGTGACTATGTGGATATATAGATCGACATGTCTTGATCTTTGGGCCGTTTCCCATCAAAATGGACTCCTCTTGAGTTGAATTACGACACTCGGGTTTTTAGCCAATGTCAAACGCCTTTATAGGAAGTATGAGCATCCAAAGAATGGAATGCAACTAGCCTCATCAAGTATGGCCACAATCATCTTTTGCGTTGAGCTACCGAGCCAGATGATATGAGAGGCCAAAGTGCCGCAATCATCTCTAAATTAGATGATATGAGCGACAACGTGCTGGACCGGCAATGCTGCAACTCATTGCGGCTGCCTACGTACCCTTCCATACTCTAAAGGGATCAAGCACAGACCGTAGTTCATCCGTAAAGGGACAAACAACTTATTCCAACTCGTTTGCTAGGCCGTGGCCAAGCAACAGTGGTAATGGCCTAGTCTCAGATAGGTCGTTAGTTAAATACATCCAAGTGATGCATCATCGAGTCCGTGGAATGGCATAGTGATGCCTCAGCATCATATGCTCCATTCGTAAGGCTGCGCGACTAAGAATGAGGCCTGAGCATCATTCATACCGTTCCGGCCAAGCAATGAAGCTTACTTGGTACATAGTCCACATATGCACCTTCAACTAACTACCCCTCCCTATATACGTTAATTTTGCATTTTTAGAACTCAATTTCGGGGACCAAAAATTTTTCATCAACTCCCCGTTTACTATTTATGGCCGTTTCCATGGCTTTCTGAATGACCGGCCAAGATGGATGTACATTCAGTTCTGGCTCACATGCCAGTTCCATTGTCCGGCCAAGATGGCTGAACATTTCCCTAGCCAAACCCGATGAAGGGCTGTGATGGCTGTATTTCCGACTTTGGCCCATAGGCCACACCAATGTCCAGCCGTGATGGATGTACATTACTAACCCGATCTCCAGCCATGTTGGTTGTCCACTGCCAACCCGATGTCCATCCATGTTGGCTGTACATATCCAACTCGATGTCCAGCCATGTTGGCTGTACATTTTCAAGGTCATCTACCCAATTGACCTAATGCATCATTTGATGCAAGATTGGCTCTTGGACAATGTAGCTTCCAACCAATGCCATATTGGCCTTAGACAATATGCATATGTGATGTGCCTTACTTGGCACCAGATATGGCCCAGGGCCAAATGCATCTCACCATGCAAAGGAAGCTTTGGATGAAGCTTCATCACAAGCAAATGGCGCATCTTTTAGCATGTGCCATGCTAAAAACACGGGGTGTTACATGTTGATACGGCAATATGTGATCTTCATGGTTGGATGGATTGTTGGAAATTCTTTCGGGTATCGACACCGGCAGAGGGGATACTCCTAATTTCGCTTTATTTCCATGTACCCATGAGCGCCCCAGAATCATGTCGTAATTTGAGAGTTCTTTGACAATGTGGAATTTTCCAAGTGTTAGAGAATCTCCCACCTTAATTTCAAGGTGGATGTAGCCATATGCGTCTATTGCTTCTCCTTCTAATTTTTTGACTACAATTGGGGAAAGAGTAGCCTCCTGCTTCGAAATTACCGCAGCTATCAGAGTCTTGATGGTAACGATACTGAAGTCAGAGGCCGCGTCAATCAATGTGCTATCAAGCTCGGCGTCCCTCAGATAAACCGTGGTCAGCAGTCCCCAGTTGCATTTTCCAACACCGCTTCCTGAGAGAGCTTGGGGTTTTGGTGTGGTTTCTTCAATAGGAAAAAGTCGCTTGCCCGACACAACGTGGTTAAGGGCTTTGAATATATATTGACGTTGCGCCTTGGAGAATAGAGAATTTCGCATACATACTGCATCATGGATTGCACAGTTTTGTGAATAGAGTCCCCATAGAGCATGCAACTCCTGACTGGAAGAGGATCTATGTGAACTCTCTCATTGCCCATTTGAAGTTCCCCTGCCTCCACCTTTTCTTTGAATATATGTTTTAATTTATTGCAGTCATTGGTCGGGTGATGGAAAAATCTGTGGTAGCGGCAGTACTTAGGATTTGCCAGTTTCTCTTCAGTTGGTGGGCGCCTGCTCGGAGGCAGTTTGATGGCGCCATCTTGGATCCATGCTTCCAAGAGTTCAATTACTTCTTCGATTGGGAAAGGTAATTCTAAGGCATTTTCTCCGGCTTCTTGATGCTGCGCAGGAGCCTTAGCTGCAGCCTTTTGCGGTGGAGCTGCCTGATGTGATGGCATTGCGCGCTTGGATTGTTTTTATGCCACTGGAGCCTTCCTTTTTCCTCTTTCACTTACCATGCTCACGGAGGGGCCAGTTTTATATTGCTTGTTGATGAGGCGTCTATTTCCTCGAGTTTCACGTGCGTCTTCAACCTTGGCTGGCCTGGTTCTTTCCAACAATATTGGAGTTGTTGTGGCCGACCGTTTAGCAGCCTCATGAAGTTCAGAGAATGTCTGGAATTGCAGATTCTCCAGTAAGGCACGGTAGATGGGAACCATGCCATTGATGCAAGAATCCACTAATTGTTGTTCGGTCATATTTGGGTCGTGACAATCCAACGCTTGAGTTATGAATCTTTTGACATAATCATTTGGATGTTCATTGTTTCGTTGGAACATTCTTCCTAAATCTGAGAAGGTAATTTGCTCAGACACAAAGAAGTACTTCTTGTAGAAAGTCGTAACCATGTCACCCCAGTAGGATATGTTGTTTAGTGTAAAGTTGTTGTACCATGTATATGCTCTTCCGGTAAGTGACTTCAAAAACTCCTTCAAACAGAGAACATGATTGTATTCGTGCTCGCCCAAGGATTCCAAAAATCGAGAGACATGTTCACGCGCATTACCGGTGCCGTCGTACATGGAGAATTGAGGGGAAGAGTATTGTGATGGACCGGAAAATTACGCCTTTGGCGCGTTGCCCCGCAGGCCGTAACTTCCCCGATGCGCCATGATGATGCTACGATCCGGGCCTTAGAGCTAGGAAAATGCACGTCCATTTTCCCTTGCCAGCATGCTCTTGGAGCATGATGCAGCTAACTTAGCTTCCACATCGTTCCAACTTACCCTTGTTCTGCGAAGGGTTTATTAAGTAAACTAAAAACTTTCTAAAACGGCCTTTTGAGGCCCTAAACGATGGAATTTGGCTAAATTTTGGTGACCATGTGGATCTATAGATCGACATGTCTTGATCTTCGGGTCGTTTCCCATCAAAATGGACTCCTCTTGAGCTAAATTACGACATTTGGGTTTCTCGCCTCCAGATAGGCTATAGCTTTCTCTTTGTAGCTTGATAGGAAGTATGAGCATCCACTTGTTGGCATGCAACTAAGCCTCATCAAGTATAGCCACAATCATCTCTGGCGTCGAGCTTAGATGATATGAGGGGCCAGAATGTCGCAATCATCTCTGAATTAGATGATATGAGAGACAAAGTGCTGGACCGGCAATGCTGCAACTCATTGCGGCTGCCTACGTACCCTTCCCTACTATAAAGGGATCAAGCACAAACCGTAGTTCATCCACGAAGGGATAAGCAACTTATTCCAACTCGTTTGCTAGGCCGTGGCCAAGCAATAGTGGTAATGTCCTAGTCTGTATAGGCCGTTCCGTCAAATACATCCAAGTGATGCATCATCGAGTCCGTGGAATGGCATAGTGATGCCAAAGATCATATGCTCCATTCGTAAGGTCGCGCGACTAAGAATGAGGCCTCGAGCATCATTCATACCATTAGGCCAAGCTATGAATCTTACTTGGTACATAGTCCGCATATGCACCTTCAACCAACTACCCTCCCTATATATGTTAATTTGACATTTTTAGAACTCAATTTGGGGGACCAAAAATATTTCATCAACTCCCGTTTACTATTCATGGCCGTTGCCATGTATTTTCCTGAATAACCGGCCAAGATGGATGTACATTCAGTCCTGGCTCACATGCCAGTTCCACTGTCTGGCCATGTGGGCCGTCCACTGCCAACCCGATGTCCGGCCATGTTGGCCATCCGCTTCCAACCCGATGTCCGGCCATGTTGGCCGTCCCCTGCCAACCCGATGTCCGTCCATGTTGGCCGTCCACTGCCAACCCGATGTCCGGCCATGTTGGCCGTACATTTTCAAGGTCATCTACCCAACTGACTTAATGCATCATGAACTACGGTCTGTGCTTGATCCCTTTATATTAGGGAAGGGTACGTAGGCAGCCGCAATGAGTTGGCAAAGATTGCCGGCCCAAAGACTTTGTCGCTCATATCATTTAATTCGGAGATAATTGCGACATTCTGGACCCTCATATCATCTAAGCTCGACGCCAGAGATGATTGTGGCCATACTTGATGAGGCTTAGTTGCATGCCAGCAAGTGGATGCTCATACTTCCTATCAAGCTACAAAGAGCAAGCTATAGCCTATCTGGAGGCGAAAAACCCGAATGTCGTAATTTAGCTCAATAGGAGTCCATTTTGATGGGAAATGGCCCAAAGATAAAGACATGTTGATCTATATATCCACATGGTCACCACAATTTAGCCAAATTCCATCGTTTAGGGCCTCAAAAGGTCGTTTTTGCCGTTTTAAGAAAGTTTTTAGTTTACTTAATAAACCATTCGCAGAACAAGGGTAAGTTGGAACGGTGTGGAAGCTAAGTTAGTTGCATCATGCTCCAAGAGCATGCTGGCAAGGGAAAATGGACGTGCATTTGCCTAGCTCTAAGGCCCGGATCGTAGCATCATCATGGCGCATCGGGGAAGTTACTATGGGCAACGCGCCAAAGGCGTAATTTTCCCATCCGTCTGATTGGTATCGTGAGCAAGTTGAGAAAACTCTAGGGACTTGTGCGGAATGGACTCATTGGCAAGTATTTTCCTTGACGGAAAACTTAAAGCCGGGAGAGTAGGCCAACTTCTCGCGCTGGAAAGAGTTTGTAATCTATTGGGCCGCTTACTTTGAAAATCGAGTTGAGCTTGTATAAGGCATGCGTGAGTTTGCAGGGCCTCTCGTGGCACCCCGCTACGAGCATCAGGAAGACCGTCTGGGACGGTGGGTAGACAATGGGACTGATCATCCCCACACATTGGCACTGGCCAAGGGTGTGCGTTGTCAGGCCCGGCTAGCATCCCACTTACGAGTGGCAACCAGGTAAATCCGTCAGGGACGGTGGCTTGCATCCAACTGCACTGCATTAGAGATTGGTCCTCACAGTGTTGCGTTGAGTTTTTCCTTGTCATTTCGATGAAATCTTTCAACTTGTGAACCTTAGGGATTCCTGGGTGGTAGTATGGGATGCTATCTGGGATACCTTGTCGAGATATCCTCTTGGTACTGGCCAATTGCGATTCTTGGTTTTGTTGTGGGCACTTTTTGGATTCCTGGGCAGGTGGTATGGGACATGTGCTCACAAGGTCTAAATTGTTGTTCATGACAACTTGAAGAAACCCGTGATTTCTGAGCATCTAGTATGGAACTTTGCTCAGGAAATCCAACTCGAATAGATTGTCCACAATAGTTTTGGTTTTGAATTTCGGGGATGAAATTCTTTGAAGGGTGTGATAATGTAACACCCCGTGTTATTAGCATGGTGCATGCTAAAAGATGCGCCATTTGCTTGTGATGAAGCTTCATCAAAGCTTCCTTTGCATGGTGAGATGCATTTGGCCCTGTGCCATATCTGGTGCCAAGTAAGGCACATCGCATATGCATATTGGCTAAGGCCAATATGGCATTGGTTGGAAGCTACATTGGCCAAGAGCCAATCTTGCATCAAATGATGCATTAGGTCACTGGGTAGATGACCTTGAAATGTACGGCCAACATGGCGGACATCGAGTTAGCTTGATGGACGACCAACATGGCCGACATCGGGTTGGCAGTGGACGGCCAACATGGCGGACATCGGGTTGGAAGTGGATGGCCAACATGGCCGGACATCGGGTTGGCAGTGGACGGCCCACATGGCCGGACAGTGGAATTGGCATGTGAGCCAGGATGAATGTACAGCCATCTTGGCCGGTTATTCAGGAAAATACATGGCAACTGCCATGAATAGTAAACGGGGAGTTGATGAAATATTTTTGGTCCCCCAAATTGAGTTCTAAAAATGTCAAATTAACATATATAGGGAAGGGTAGTTGGTTGAAGGTGCATATGCAGACTATGTACCAAGTAAGCTTCATAGCTTGGTCGGAAATGTATGAATGATGCTCAGGCCTCATTCTTAGTCGCGCAGCCTTACGAATGGAGCATATGATGCTGAGGCATCACTATGCCATTCCACGGACTCGATGATGCATCACTTGGATGTATTTGACGGAACGGCCTATACGGACTAGGCCATTACCACTATTGATTGGCCACGGCCTAGCAAACGAGTTGGAATAAGTTGCTTGTCCCTTCGCGGATGAATTACGGTCTGTGCTTGATCCCTTTATAGTAGGGAAGGGTACGTAGGCAGCCGCAATGAGTTGCAGCATTGCCGGTCCAGCACTTTATCGCTTATATCATCTAATTCGGAGATGATTGCGTCATTCTGGCCCTTCATATCATCTAAGCTCGACGCCAGAGATGATTGTTGCCATACTTGATGAGGCTTAGTTGCATGCCAGCAAGTGGATGCTCAAGAGGAATCCATTTTGATGGGAAACGACCCAAAGATCAAGACATGTTGATCTAGATCCACATGGTCACCACAATTTAGCCAAATTCCATCGTTTAGGGCCTCAAAAGGCCGTTTTTGCCGTTTTAAGAAAGTTTTTAGTTTACTTAATAAACCCTTCGCAGAACAAGGGTAAGTTGGAACGGTGTGGAAGCTAAGTTAGCTGCATCATGCTCCAAGATCATGCTGGCAAGGGAAAATGGACGTGCATTTTCCTAGCTCTAAGGCCCGGATCGTAGCATCATCATGGCGCATCGGGGAAGTTACGGCCTGCGGGGCAACGCGCCAAAGGCGTAATTTTCTGGTCCGTCAATCCTTTGTACTTTAGGAGGATATAGGGGTTGAAGCTGATGCATGTCCGTAGAATCGCTTTTGTCTCGGTTTCGAAGAAGTCGTTCCAAATTTTCTCGTGTGACAAAATTGGGTGGTTGATTCCTCTCCGCTGGAGCTCCCAAACGAGTCTCTTCATCCACCAAGGTGCGCTCTGCTGAGGTATCAGCGCCAGGAGTATTGAAGGTGTTCCTCATTGGCTCTGGTTGGCGTGATACTTGTGGTAGCCACTCCGTTAGTGCCTTGAGGAAAATAACCACCTCTTTCTGAGTCGAAGTCATGTCTGTCTGAGCTCTAGAGAGAACTTCTTGTCTTTCCATCAAATCAGCAATGGTAATATGGGATCGGTTTCCTCTAGCTCCCCCAGTTTCTCGTCTTGATGGTGGAGTAGCAAATGGTCTGGTGACGGTTGGAGGTGTCACACTTGAAGAAACGTCTGGGGTGGCTGTAGCGGCTGCCTGCTCACAGTGACCGTGAGGTGTAACGCTGAAGGAACGTTTTACGTGCCACTGTGTTGACAGGTGGCGTGTTAATGCCACTGGAAGGAACGTTGCTACCGAGAGTAATTTCAGCGCTAGTGTTCTCGGGGTTTGTTGCTGATCCGGACCTGAGCTCTACCATCTTGGAATTGGGATTGAAAAATAAAATTGGGAATTAGTATTGCAACCGAGAGATTAATCTCCCACTGTGGTCGCCAATTGTTTATGGGTGAAAACTGTTTCTGCCGATTTTGGTAATTTTGGGTGTGTGGATGAGAAACGAATCTAAACCCTAAACAATGCACTGCACGGGAGTACTTTTGATTCGAGAGATCAATCTGTACAATCCTAGCCTAAACCAAGAAATGGTCGTTCCAAGCTTGCTTCGGTCACAAAGTGAAGGAGAAGGGTTGGTCTTAGGGAGGGAAGCGAAGAAAGTGTTAAAACCGAGAATAGTTGATTCTGAAGGTGTGGCTTGTTAGAGCATGGCTTGGTTGAACCCACCAAGCGTTGGTATGTCAAGTTTGGTTGTCATATTTTAGTAAATCAAAACTCATGTTAAGAGTCGCTTGATTATGTACTAGAGTTAAACTTCGTATAGGTTAGCTTGAAAGTATTAGGATATGAGACATTACAAGTATTGCGAAGACTTGAAGATGTGAAGAAACAAGGAGCTACAATGACAACAATCATCCTTCCACTTGAGGTTAGTGATATTTGACTTGAACTGTTTTATTCCCTAATGTATCTTTCAAGTCGTGCATATTGAAAACATAACTGCGAAGCATATTTGAACTCTAGATATACATAGTATTAAGGAATACAATACGAGGTTTATTGCTTAACCATTAAACTTTGTAGATAAGTCATCGCCATAATCATTTTAATGCTATTGTGACTATGTATGGGTATGAGGTGAGGATTTCATCCTAGGGAACAATGTTTACATGTGTTCTAAGGAAGTAAGTTCATAAACTTGTTTGTGGACCGAAAAGGAAATTGCCAGGTGTTATTGGTTTTGTTATTCATTGCATATCTTATGAATAACCAATATGTGTGATAGAGTATAACCGCTCACAACTTGTTGTGTTCTTGGTAAAACTGTTCACAAAGGCCTGACTTATGTATTGGCATAACTTTTATTAGTAAAACCGATCTTAAGTAATCACCTGTGGTATGATCGGATTTTGTATGTCTGACCTTGTAAGGGAAAGGGAACCGATCCTTGTAAGGGAAAGGGAACCGATCCTAGTAAGGGGTGCAAGACATTAAAGGGAACTGATCCTTGTATGGGGTGCAAAGAAGGTTTATAGCAGTAAAGGGGAACCGATCCTATGGACATGTGCAAAACATATAAGTTAGATACCATATATATGTGGGGAACCGATCCTAGTACCTAGTCAACCGAACTTTTGGGAAGCTAGTGTGACTATGCACAGTACTCACATGGAGGTAGAACCGAAACTTGGTTTGGTAAAACCGTAAACCCACGATTGTGATTGAATGTTGGTTTGATCAATCGGATAGTTATTGAAAGTCATATGAACCAATTCTAAACTTGTTTGGAAGTGTGGAAAATCGGTTTCAAGGTTGTAAGTGTGAAAGAGAACTTACAAAGTTAAGATGTCGACAAACTTTGAACACGTGCTGTGAATGTTTATTTCTATAATTGTTCAAAGATATTCCTTAACTGCTAAGGGAAGAGAATCCCAGGATCGAAACATAAGTAAGTTAAGAATCTTTTAATTAAGGTTATTAATTTCATTTTGTAGGGGAAACTACAGAACTAGTAATGTGCATTTACTAATTAGATTTTCCGAGAGATTTCGATCGTTATTTTTGGACAGAGCATTTCCGTGAATTATGAAAACTAATCTGTGCTTTTATGAATATCTTGAGAATATTTTCGGTTTTGGAAATTCCTGGTGTCCAAACTTCCTTGTCTATAAATACACGAAGTTTGCCTTTCTAGCAAACTAATCCTTCGTAACAACATATTTACTCTTTTGTTGTTGTTACTGGTATAGCCGCCTATTCGGAGAGGAGAGTAACCTAATTAGGCGAAATCTCTTACGGCCGCTCAGTTTAAAGTCTTCTTTGGGATTGAGAAGCTCTAGCACGACCCGTTGGTGGGAAACTAGATAATTGCGGTTTATCTTTGTTTTCGATTGATTTGATTGACTAACGGTTGTTGAATCTTTGATTGCACCTAGTTTGTTTTTTCTTGAGAACCTTATCTTCTGATATAAGGCTCACTCAAACTAGATCAAAGATCAACGTTTGTTCGGATCTAAGTCTTTCTAGATCCGTAAGATAGATTCATTGATTTGCCATTGTTAATAGACTCCGTTCTGTGCGACAAATCAATAAGGAATCAAGTTTGTTTTTGCAGATTTTTACTTTGAAGATTAAATCAAAGATTGAAGAATTTGAAGAATTGAAGAAGAAGTTGTTGTGAATCATTAAGAAGATATACTAGATCTACTCCTAAAGAGAACGTCTATTCTGCTAGGATATTGGGTATCAAATATCTATTGAGAACTTCGGTTCTGCTAGATATTATCAAATCAAGAATACTGTTGAAGTTGAGTAACTAGGATCTTAGTTTACTTAGTAGTGTCTACACGAAGTTGCAGGTTTACTTTTTGTAGCGTCTTAATTCATTGAGTATTCAAATCTGGACTAGGTCCTGGGGTTTTTTCTACAAGATTGTAGTTTTCCTCGTTAACAAAATTCTGGTGTGTGGTTTACTTTATTTCTGCATTATAATTGTTTTTATACTATAATTAAAGTAATTACACTTGTACGTTAACTAGGAACTTGATATTTATCTTATAAGGTTTCGGTTATCAAGTGAACACTTTGTCGTAGTATTATCTCGATTCATATCCATAGACGATCACACAAAGTGTATTGGATTTCTCCACTTGTTTGATATAATTATTCACATGTTAGACCAGTTTGGACTAACCCTATTTCAAGTGGACACTGTGTTGAAATATTCCTTGAGTGATCGTTGCTCCAAGAGGTTTATACACGGTAGAGATTGAATAGGTTCTGATCAAATAAAAAGATTGTGGTGTATTTGGGTACCCTCGTCTTTTCATGGCTGTTTTATGACTTGTATCAGAAAGTGGAACTAAAATGAAAGGTATCAGTTCTTTGGTGATTTCTGGATACTATGTTGTTGCCGACCAAAAACTTGTTTTTTGGTGGAAATAGGTGAAGCCTATTTATACAAGTCATATTGAAACGTACCCTGGTCTCGTAGGAAGTGGAAACGATTGAGTGGTGGAAGAATGGAGTAACGTATAACCGCCAGAAACCCATGCTTCCATGATGAAGGAAGTGGATCCGTTTACACCCGTTACTTCTTGCCGCCATTGATTGTCCTACTTCATGACACTTTACTATAACGGGCGTCTTGCACGCCGCACGTTGTAAACCGCCAGACCAATACCCTGATGAGTATCCCCCAATTTGTGGCATATTTGACGTCTCCAGTGTTTTCGTGGAAAACATGTAGCATTTTGCTTCGTGTGGCAAGTTGAAATCAAGAGGCTTGCCGTAGGAAAATATCATGTGATGTTGTTAGGCTCGTCTTGGCCGGTCGCCTAATACTTGCCACAATTCTGTTAGTTCGGTGGCAAACTTCGATGGCTGAGATCGCATCTCATGAAGAAGGGTGGCCGTTGATTATGGCCACATTCTGTTGGCACCTGTTAATGGCATAACGGTATAACCGCGGTGTAGTGGCATGCGCCTACGGCATGGTGGCATAGCCGCGTCCGTGGTGTTGTGGCATGGCCACGCCTGTGGCTTGGCGGCATGGCCAAGGCTAGGATTTGGCGTCGTGGCCAAAGTTAGGGCATGGCAGCATGGCCAAGGCTAGGACTTGGCGTCGCGGCCAAAGTTAGGGCTTGGCGGCGTGGCCAAGGCTAGGATTTGGCACCGCGACCAAAGTTAGGGCTTGGCGGCGTGGCCAAGGCTAGGGTTTGGCGTCATGGCCAAAGTTAGGGCTTGGTGGCGTGGCCAAGGCTAGGATTTGGCGACGTGGCCAAAGTTAGGGCTTGGCACCGTGGCCAAGGCTAGGATTTGGCGCCGCGACCAAAGTTAGGGCTTGACGGCGTGGCCAAGGCTAGGGTTTGGCGTCATGGCCAAGGCTAGGGCTTGGCGGCGTGGCCAAGGCTAGGATTTGGCGACGTGGCCAAAGTTAGGGCTCGGCGCCGTGGCCAAGGCTAGGATTTGGCGTCGTGGCCAAAGTTAGGGCTTAGCGGCGTGGCCAAGGCTAGGATTTAGCGTCGTGGCCAAAGTTAGGGCTTGGCGACATGGCCAAGGCTAGGATTTGGCGTCGTGGCCAAAGTTAGGGCTTGGCGACATGGCCAAGGCTAAAGTGGCTCATGGCATGTTGTAGACTATGACCAAAAATTAGGGTTTCTGCTAAAAAAGTCTTGTTTCGATCACGAAATCCTAATTGGAGTCCGTTGTGGTATGGTCACGAACAAAAGAAAGTGGATTAGCACGTGGTGGCGTCATTTTTGGCACATTGGCATGCCATCACTGCAGAGTGGCACGTTGGCATGTTATTTGCGGCAGGTGGCATGTTGGGTATGCCGATTAATATGTTGTTGTGGCGGGCGCGTTTGTGCGACGGTTAGTATGGTGGGCGCAGGGTGCGTTTGGCCTTTAATGTATGGTGGCAAGTTTAGAGCGACTTGATTGGTCAAGAAAAGGGGTCGGTGATAGGTGTAGAATACACCGTATTTAATATCTAGTATTTATGCTCTCTTTGCGAGTTTTCTTGTAAATTATGTATCTTATGTGTGCTTTTGAGTTTATTAGGTGCAATGGAGTCATTTGGAGCAAAAGGACCAATTGGAACTCGTTCAAATACAAGATTTCTACTTTTCATTGTGTAGAGGACGAGAAGATGAAGACAATGCCGAAAGAATGGAGTCATTCCGACATCGTATGAAGAAGTTATGGGCGAAACAAGAATGAAGGTCGGAACTAAACTGTCGGTCTTCCAGACTGACGGTTGAATGAAGATCGCTAAGGGACCCCTCTGTATGTTAAGGGGCAGTTGAGTTCAAGGAACCGCAAAGGCAGTTCGGTCGTTTACAAATGGGGAAGTTAGAATTCAAATAGTACTAAAGGGCACCAGACCATTTTATTATGGGCACCTTCATCTTCATATTTCACGAAGAGGCCGGCGGAAGTTTGGTTTCCGAGAACCATTGATGCGGTCGATGATGGTTTTGGCTTGCTGCCATTACGATGACGATGGCGATCTTGCACGAATGGAAGAAGCTTGTGGTCTTAGCGATGCGAAGCAGAAAGGAAGAAGGTCTGCCGCCGATATCGATGAGTTGAGGTGCCATTAGAGATGAAGATGGATTATGAACCGAGAAGGAGATCGAGTTATTGGTTTCCGAGAAGAGCTTGGTAGAGATGGAGTGATCTTGTTATTCGTTGGTTAGAGAGATTAAGCAGTTGAGGCCGAGTAAACGAGGTTATTGGAGAGTTGAGCTCAAGAGGAGAAGCATGTAATGGAAATATTGTTGCTCGAGCTGTGAGCAGAGGTGATTGATAGAGCTGTGGAACTCGAGTATATTTCCGACGGTTGAACGGAAGCTAAGATGTTGGTAGAGATGATGGAGATCGTGATCGAGACAGGGAGGTTGGATGCCGTCATGGAGCTTGAGGAATGATGCTGACGGATGAAAGATGATGGTGGATGGCACTGGTTATGGTGTTGGGAGTTTCTTTGGTGATGTCGTTGTCATTAGAGATGAGGAGGAAGCTCATGGTCAGCGACGGGGTTGAGTCGGGTCATGGTGTGTTATATGCCGAGAACGGTACTTGATAAACAGGAGCTGACGGTGAATGCTCGTTCTTTGCTTGAGACAAGTCGGGGAGGATGGATATGTGTTTTGGAGAGAATTCGAGAAGGAAACAGGGAAGCGAGGGAAGAGTTCATGGGAAGATGGCATGGGAATGATGATTTGTGATGGAACTCGCAAATGGTAAAGCCGGGAAGACGGAGTTACGATTCGGGAGAGAGTAAGTCCGAGGGAAAGAGAGTATGCTGTCAGTCTCACAGAACTGACAAGCCAATAATGAGATATTTGGGCTGGACTTGTCCACAGCATGAGCCCATTAATGTTTTCAGCCACTTCTTGATACGCAAGCAGCCTTGGACCTTACTTCTTGTTGGGGATTTTGGCGATTTTGGCAGCCACTTTGCACGGGGGTGATGCACGGACACTTTCCCTAATTTTACTAGGTTTCCTAGTTTCTTCAAGAGGAGGTTATAAAACTCTATATATAGAGAAGCCTAGGCACAATTTGGAGACCACGTTTTTATCTCTTCTCTACTTTATTCTAGGGTTTAGAACCATGAAGTTTCTTCTCTTTCTTCTTGTGATGAACTCCATGAATATGAGTACCTAAGTTTATTATTGGTTATGGAATAGTTGGATTTCACAAAGCATGATTCTTTGATTCAATATATTAGTTTTGTCTCATAATTATCGTTTGCAATTCTCTGGAAATATTGTTTTATGATTGATTGATTGTTTTGTCAAGTTGCAAATTGGTAGAACTTCTAATCACATCTATTGCTAGTTTAGGGTTTATTATACGCAAAAGTGATATTCCTTGGATACAAGTAGCATAATATGATTATAGTTTGTAGTGATATATTCTTATGATCATATGTGAATCGTAACCTTTGTTAAATTGAATTAGTGCGCTTTCCACGTTCAATTGCTTTGATTGGCCTGATTTCATAGAACTTAACGCATCTAGGAATTAAACTTGATTAGTGCTTTTACACGTTAGGTTGTTCCTTTAGATAGAATTCATATTCGCATCTTTTAATGTGTTTGTTGATGACAAGAGGAGATTAGCGGGATATTCTTGCGATCAAGGTATTCTAGGGTCTTTGATAAAAGTTGAGATTAAATATCAATTCTAGTTATTGTGAAAAGCATGTTAGTGAATGAAAACGAAATCCTTAACCAATATCTCTTCTATCTTATTTGTTTGCTTATTTGTTTCTTTGCTTTTATATTTGCTTAGTTTATAAAATCACAAAACTACCGGTGTTATTTATAAGGAACCATAACAATTTGACAACCTAGACCTCTCTGTGGGATCGATCCTTTCTTGCCCTTGCTATATTTATATTTTGAGTAGTAAGAAAGTGTAATTATATTTGTGTCGCTTACGACAGCGGTCAGTCGGCCAAACATAAAGCGCGGCCACACCTCTAGTGCTCGTGGCGTATTTTAAAGTGACCTGATTGGTCGGTAGGAAGGAGAGGGGCCTGCCAAGCATGGGCGTGGATATACTTCTGGTATAAGTGTGGCGGCTTTAGAGCGACCTGATTGGTCGATGGAAATTGGGGCCGGCAGATATGGGCCCAGCCACGACTGGTGTGAGCATGGCGGTTTTAAGGCGAACTGATTGGTCAAGGGAAGTAAGGCAGGTTTAGGATGGGGGCGTGGCCAATGGAAAGTGGCGCCGTCTGGCCTAAAGAATGTCCACGCCTCCCTTCGCTTTCCTGTGGCTCCTTGTTTTCTGATTCTGGGCAAAGTTTTGCACCTACTAATCCATGGAGGATTAATTACCTAGTTTGCCTAGGCTTAAATTTCGACAAGCAAGGTGTGATATACTGCGCAAGGCGCAAAATCCTAACTTTTACAAATTAGTCAGGGTAATCGATTGAATTCTATGTGTTGACACAGAGTTCTTTTAAGTTCATTGCCAGAGAGCAGCATGCTTTTTGATTGAATACCTTATGCAAAGACCTCATCCTTAATATTTGGAAATTCGTGCTACTCTGCTACGAGTGAACACAAATTTTCATGCCATATCAACATTAAGGGTTCAGCCGGGGAACATAGCACATAAAGTATTCAAAGAAACTTATATCAAGTGAATATAGGCAAGGCGCCGAAATTTACAGAACATCTGGGATGGTTGCTACATGCGCCAGTCTGGATAAATTTCATGTAAATATGTTGAATGGCTCAATAAATATGTCGGTGGAGAGGTTAACACTCACGGCTCCGTTTCCTTACAGAGTGACGTCACATTAGATGCAAGGTTTTACAATTTTAACCCTAAGCTAAAAACCACCATCAACAGTGTTCCCACTCTGTCTCATATTGATTCTTGTACTCCACAAATGTAAATATGAAGTGAAAGGAATAATCGATTTTTGGAAAGTTCACTGATATCGATAACGTGACAAGATCATACATACCAGCTGCAAATGTGCCTGCAAGGTCAAAAATCCTCAGTATGGGGTACACCATAGACTAAGGTGTTGCAACTACACTTGGTAGAAGTGTAGTTGAGGTCGTGGCTCCATAAAGGAAGATGGAGAGACCACCAGGTTCGATCAATTCTCACCTAGAAAGGAAGTAGATGAGTAAGGCACAACCTAATTTGTATCATTAATGAAATCATCTCATTTGATTGTCTCTGACTATGTCCATGAATCAATACTGGAGGACGCTCCGAAGTTTTAAATGATTCTAGAAAATAATGAAATCCTGACGAATTATGATAATGCACATGAGTCAATGGAAGGATCATGCGTGCGCAGTGATGATATAATCCATAAATAGTTGCTCAAGAAGTAGAGCACAATGAGATCGAACCATGCTTTATTTTGATTAATTTCAAATAAATAACATATTTGGCCTACGAAATCCAAGTAGAACTTAGTTCTTTGACAAATATACGAGTATTTAGTGTGGTAGTGCTAACCAACCTATTATAAAGCATATGGGATATACATGATTAATTTGTTACAAAGCATAATGAGTAGAAAGCAATTTTAAAGTATAAAGACTCGCCTTTTGGCGCGAGGTTTCTCACAAATCCCTGGAGTTGTTCTCTTGTAATGAACTTTATAGTGTTCCGCTACTTAGTTAGCTTGGTAATTTCAAAAAGACTTAAAATGCAGCATATGTATGTGGTTGTTACGTATCTCTGAAAGAATCAAGAGATAGAAGATATTTGCAAAAGTGCATGATGGCCTTTTGCTTCCCAAGTTGAATGACTCTCAACCACGGAGTGTGTTTGCAGTTACACTGGAACACTCACTTATTGATTTAAACAATCAAGCGGATGTGGTATACCCGTCTAAGTGTTATTTGATTAAGAAGGGATAAACAAGTACGGTTTTGTGCCATGCGTATTAAATAAGTTCCTGATTCAGAATTATAGCTATTTATGTCAACGATATGGACATGATATGTGACGGACCGGAAAATTACGCCTTTGGTGCGTTGCCCCGCAGGCCGTAACTTCCCCGATGCGCCATGATGAAGCTACGATCCGGGCCTTAGGTCTACGCAAATGCACGTCCATTTGCCCTTGCAAGCATGCTCGTGGAGCATGACGCAGCTAACTTAGCTTCCATACCATTCCTACTTACCCTTGTCCCGCAAAAGGGTTTAAGGCCATAAGGCCAATGCCAATGCATTTTTCATGCATCTCTAGCTTTGCCTTTACGTAGGGAATTCATCACTGAACTTCCTAGGTAGCTGAGCAACCGTCATATTGTCGTGTCTTGTCTAGGCATAAGCCTAGGACTTTGGCGTAGGCCGCACCAAGCCCTTGCCATTTCCTACATTACCTCGCTTACCAACTCTTTATAACTTGATAGGAAGTATGCGCATCCACTTCGGCATGCAACTAAGCCTCATCAAGTCTGGCCACAATCCTCTCTTGCGTCGAGCTACCGAGCTTAGATGATATGAGGGGCCAACGTGCTGGACTGGCAATGCTGCAACTCATTGCGGCTGCCTCGTACCCTTCCCTACTCTAAAGGGATCAAGCACAGACCGTAGTTCATCCTAGAAGGGATAAACAACTTATTCTAACTCTTTTGCTAGGCCATGGCCAAGCAACAGTGGTAATGGCCTAGTCCGTATAGGCCGTTCCGTCAAATACATCCAAGTGATGCATCATCGAGTCCGTGGAATGGCATAATGATGCCTCAGCATCATATGCACCATTCGTAAGGCCGCGACTAAGAATGAGGCATGAGCATCATTCATACCGTTCCGGCCAAGCTATGAAGCTTATTTGGTACATAGTCCGCATATGCACCTTCAACCAACTACCCCTCCCTATATATGTCTTAATGGAATTTCTACAAGTATGGAAAGGGGACCAAAAATCTTTCATCAACTCCCCGTTTACTATTCATGGTCGTTGCCATGTATTTTCCTGAATAACCGGCCAAGATGGTTGTACATTCAGTTCTAGCACACATGCCAGTTCCACTGTCCGGCCAGGATAGCTGAACATTTCCCGAGCCAAACCCGATGAAGGGCCGTGATGGCTGTATTTCCGACTTTGGACCATAGGCCACACCGATGTCCAGCAGTAATGGTTGTACATTACCAACCCGATCTCCAGCCATGTTGGCTGTCCATTGCCAACCCAATGTCCGGCCATGTTGGCCGTACACTGCCAACCCGATGTCCGGCCATGTTGGCCGTACAAATCCAACTCGATGTCCAGCCATGTTGGCTGTACATTTTCAAGGTCATCTACCCAACTGACCTAATGCATCATTTGATGCAAGATTGGCTCTTGGCCAATGCGGTTTCCAACCAATGCCATATTGGCCTTAGCCAATATGCATAAGCGATGTGCCTTACTTGGCACCAGATATGGCCCAGGGCCAAATGCATCTCACATGCAATGGAAGCTTTGGATGAAGCTTCATTTCGAGAAATTGCGCATCTTTTAGCATGCGCCATGCTAAAAGCACAGGTGTTACATTATCACACCCTTCAAAGGATTTCGTCCCCGAAATTCAAAACCAAAATTATTGTGGACAATCTCTTCGAGTTGGATTTCCTAAGCAAAAGTCTCATACCAGATGCTCAGAAATCATGGGTTTCTTCAAGTTGTCATGAACAACAATTTAGACCTTCTGAGCACATGTCCTGTACCACCTGCCCAGGAATCCAAAAAGTGCCCACAACAAAACCAAGGATCGCAATTGTCCAGTGCCAAGAGGATATCTTGACACGGTATCCTAGATAGCATCCCGTACTACCACCCAGGAATCCCTAAGGTTCACAAGTTGAAAAATGTCATCGAAATGACAAGGCAAAACTTAATGCAACACTGTGAGGACAAATCTCTAATGCCAGTGCAGTTGGATGCAAGCCACCGTCCCTGACGGATTTACTTGGTTGCCACTCGTAAGTAGGATGCTAGCCGGGCCTGACAACGCACATCTTTGGCCAGTGCCAACGTGTGGGGATGATCAGTCTCATTGTCTACCCACCGTCCCAGACGGTCTTCCGGATATCCACTCGTAAGTGGAATGCCACTTAGGCCAGGGAAACCCACATTACTTGAACAAGCTCAACTCGATTCGCATAGTAACTGGCAAAGCAGTTACAAACTCTTCCCCCATAAAAGTTGGCCTACTCTCCAACTTTAAGTTTTCATCAAGGAAAATACTCGCCAATGAGTCCACTCCGCACAAGTCCCCAGAGGTTTCTCGGAACTTGCTCTGATATCAACTGTGACAGACCGGAAAATTACGCCTTTGGCGCGTTGACCCGCAAGCCGTAACTTCCCCAATGCGCCATGATGAAGCTACGATCCGGGACTTAGAGCTAGGCAAATGCACATCCATTTTCCCTTGCAAGCATGCTCGTGGAGCATGACGCAGCTAACTTAGCTTCCACACCGTTCCTACTTACCCTTGTCCCGCAAAAGGATTTAAGGCCATAAGGCCAATGCCAATGCATTTTTCATGCATCTATGGATTTGCCTTTACGTATGGAATTCATCACTAAATTTCCTAGCTAGCTGAGCAACCGTCATATTGCCGTGTCTTTTCCAGGTATAAGCCTTGGACTTTGGCGTAGGCCGCACCAAGCCCTTGCCATTTCCTACGTTACCTCGCTTACCAACTCTTTATAACTTGATAGGAAGTATGCGCATCCACTTACTGGCATGCAACTAAGCCTCATCAAGTCTAGCCACAATCATATCTTGCGTAAAGCTACCGAGCTTAGATGATATGAGGGGCCAACGTGCTGGACCGGCAATGCTGCAACTCATTGCGGCTGCCTACGTACCTTTCCCTACTCTAAAGGGATCAAGCACAGATCGTAGTTCATCCTCGAAGGGACAAGCAACTTATTCCAACTCGTTTGCTAGGTCATGGCCAAGCATCATATGCACCATTCGTAAGGCTACGCGACTAAGAATGAGGCATGGGCATCATTCATACCGTTCCGGCCAAGCTATGAAGCTTACTTGGTACATAATCTGCATATGCACCTTCAACCAACTACCCCTCCCTATATATGTCTTAATGGAATTTCTACAAGTATGGAAAGGGGACCAAAAATCTTTCATCAACTCCCCGTTTACTATTCATGGATGTTGCCATGTATTTTCCTGAATAACCGGCCAAGATGGTTGTACATTCGGTTCTAGCACACATGCCAGTTCCATTGTCCGGCCAGGATGGCTGAACATTTCCCGAGCCAAACCCGGTGAAGGGCCGTGATGGCTGTATTTCTGACGTTGGCCCATAGGCCACACCAATGTCCAGTCGTAATGGTTGTACATTACCAACCCGATCTCCAGCCATGTTGGTTGTCCACTGCCAACCCGATGTCCAACCATGTTGGCCGTACACTGCCAACCCGATGTCCGGCCATGTTGGCCGTACACTGCCAACTCGATGTCCAGCCATGTTGGTTGTACATTTTCAAGGTCATCTACCCAAATGACCCAATGCATCATTTGATGCAAGATTGGCTCTTGGCCAATCCGGCTTCCAACCAATGCCATATTGGCCTTAGCCAATATGCATAAGCGATGTGCCTTACTTGGCACCAGATATTGCCCAGGGCCAAATGCATCTCACATGCAATGGAAGCTTTGGATGAAGCTTCATCTCGATCAATGGCGCATCTTTTAGCATGCACCATGCTAAAAACACGGGGTGTTACATGATAAGTACTCTTAATGGAATAAGAGATCTTACAAGCTATTTAAAATCTGAATTTGAGATGAAAATCCTGGGAAATCTCGATCTTATCTATCTTCTGAACTAGAAGACCGAGCTTGTGGTATATTATTCCACCAATTTGTATATGTCCATTTTCAGGCAATTTAACAAGGACATGCATCTTGCTAGCACTCCCATGATTATTCGAGTTTCAAATGTACATAAATGACCAATTCGTCGAAAGGAAGATGACGAAGTTGTGTCGGGAGATGAACTTTCCTTATCTAAGTATAATAGACGCATTATTGTACTTATCATAATGTACTCTTCTAAATGTTACATCCTCAGTGAACTTGTTAGCTAGATATAGCTTAGCGGCAACGCAACGTCATTGGAATGCTATAATAAATGTAATCATGTACTTAAAAGTACCCATTGACATAAATTTGTTTTATCCCTGTAAAGACATTAAAAGGAATGCTAATGAAAGTGCAATCCAAAGTTGTTGATTATGAAGGAACAATAATCTCTTCTCCAATGAAAGTAATTAG
Source organism: Papaver armeniacum (assembly GCA_023531295.1). NCBI lineage: Eukaryota > Viridiplantae > Streptophyta > Magnoliopsida > Ranunculales > Papaveraceae > Papaver > Papaver armeniacum. The sequence goes on from JAJJWW010013575.1 coordinate 629,426, forward strand.
GGGGAGATATGGTAGACTGTTTTCTAGGTCATTACCGATATTCAGTTTCGAAAAGTACATGACTAAAGGAACTGTCTAGAAAAACTCTGAAAGTAATTAGGGGGAGATTCCGACATCAGGAGAAGGATCCAAGGATATGATGTCGACATATTTTAATTCGAAATTGAAGCTGTGTTATACTCTTTTTCCCTTCGATCGAGAATAGTTTTTCCCAAAGGGTTTTGTTACTCGACAAGGGATTTTAGCGAGACAACACTAAAAGCATCAAGTATGTTGAACGTTAAAGACATAAAGATCACGTTGATATTACTGAAAATATATGAATCAAATAAATAAAATGCGATAGTCTGTTAAGCAACGTAACTTCCAGAATCAACAACAAGGTCATATAAACATTCAAGTCACCAAAGTAAAGTGTGATAAACTTCTTCTGACTGCATTAGACTAATGAAAATTGTCTAACATCAGGGGGAGCATCTAATGGTGTGTTGAACTATTTTCCTTCACCGAGGTTGCTTTTTCCCACAGGTTTTTGTTACTCGGCAAGGTTTTTAATGAGACAACAACAAACACCGGGAATGTAATTTTCCATCTAAGGCTATTGTCTTTCCCACAAGGATTTTCTGCCTTAAGAGTTGTGAAGCAACTAGTCAACTTCAACGGAGCAAAGTGATCATCTGCAATGGAAATCATGACTGAATAAGATAGTCAATTGGCTAGGAAAAATTCTTGTTTTCATTAAATTTGATGTCTAAAGCATGATTTCCTTTAGAAATTGGTTGTTGTTATGGTACCCGCATTGCATTGCTTGTACCAATACCGGTAAGAAGATTCATTCCTAACTCTTTGATGAGAGCTAGAATTAAATCTTAGCATCATCCCATATTCAATTGATACTTGTACTTTGGTGTCATTACTACCAGGGTGGGGGGATACATCTTTGTCTCATGATATATATATATATGTCCCTTTTGACATGCTTTATGTGAGTCGGTACGTCTAACCCTCATTACTTCGGGGTTCTTTCCATTTTCAATTTTGCTATATTTAGCTTAATTTGAGAAATTTCTTTATCTCAACAGGCCAAGAGAATCTCACTACACATGTCAACCAATTATTTTAGGTCGAATAGATTACTAAAGATAGTTCTCTTATTTTCATACTTCAACATATACGGGTTCGTTAGTATCATGGATGAAATATAGAAATGGAAATTTTCTGACTCATATCACTTTTTGTGAGTTCTTCCACAAAAATTAGAATACATGTGATTTTATTTGCAACGTATCTTTTGAAACTACCGACTCTTTAATAGTCGAGCAAGTGGATTACATCCCATGAAACATTCAAATAAATACATTGGAATCAAGTTGGTACAACCAATTGAACAAGAGACATTGTTCAACTATAGCTAATATCATTCATATTCAAGAGAACAAAATAACAAGACCAAAATTCTTAATGATCAAGATCAACAATCATAATTTAAATTGACCGTTTATATGATATGGATTTATCTTAAAACAAAGAAAAATAGAACTAGGCATATTCTAAAATAACAGACTAGGCATGTTCTAAAAGCAAATAAATAAACCCAACAAATATTCCAACGTTAAAACCTACAAATAGTTACATACCAATCAACTAGTCAACTTCAACGGAGCAAAGTGATCATCTGCAAAAGTACTTCATTGGAGAAAAGTATCTTGACTTAAATTCTCGATTCCATCAACAACTGACCAATTGAATACACGTCTACCTTGAAGACTCCACATTCGTGAGATATCAATCATGTCACATGGGGGATATTCACAAGGGTTTTGGTCTGGCAGCCAACGACACATGTGTACACCCACGATGAGAAATGTGAGTAATTCGTGCAAACTGTTGAAGGAGTTAGCAAAGTAGTGGATGTACAATCAACCAAATCTCCGCACGATGTGGAACTGGTTTAACCACAATTTCCCACTCTTTCATTCCAGCAACCGTCACACTTATTGGGATCAACGTGTCTACTATTCTGGCAATATAAATAAGTTCCTGAATCCACGATTGAAGAACAAAAATTTCGATCCACAAGAAATTATTACTTAATCGATTAAAACTTTTATCATATGAACTCAATAGTTCACAAAACTTGCAGAAACCTTCAACACATTCATTATCCTAGATCATCATTGATCTCACACACACTTCTCAGCTTCCCTTCTACAGATCGACCCTCATCCTTCTTTGTGACCGAATTGACTCTGGAACGACCATTATTTTGGTTTAGGACGGAGTCCTACAGATTGATCTCTCGAACTCAAATCATTCCCATTTAGTGCATCTGTTTGAAAAAGGTTTAAGCAATTTTCTTGGTCGAGGAGTCTCCGCCCGCATGCTCGTCTCTTCACTTTCCTAAAAAACCAGTAAATTGTTTTCACCCATCAACAAATATAACAACCGAACTTGACATACCAACATTTGGTGGGTTCAACTGACAAATTCTCTAACACCTTTGATAGTTACTATTTCATTGTTGTTCCTTTATGAAATTAACTTTCGGTGTTACTTATCTTAATGTTTCGATCTCATGTTGGTTATCTTTTATGATTTACCATATTTCAATTTAACTCTTAGGGTTGCTTTATCAATCGAGCAATGCTATAACAAACTTGTTCTATAATCTTTATCTTCATCTCATCTTCCCTTCCTAAGACCGGCCCTAACCTCTCTTAAAACTACCATAGCTCACTTTCTGTCATGAACCTACATGAGGCAGACCATCTTGGTTATGGGCAGGCCTAGCCTAGTTATGCGCCAGGCATCGTTAGTAGCTCTAGGTATGGATATTCATGTGAGTGGCTCGTGCCCTGCACAATAGCAGTTTGTCTTCCAACCTTATATATGGACTGTTGTACACCTCTGAGAGGTAGCTATTGAATAATGTAAAACTTTATCTTCTTCTCTAAAACCTTCTGCAACTCTTTTATCTAACAATGTCTTCTTATCCCTCTAATTTGTCTAGTTCTTCTCCTAATCCTCTAATTTCATCTATCTATCCCAATCCATCTCTATCCTTAGAGACCCAAATTATTCTTGATTATCCAATTTGTAGTGGGTTCACTACAAGTGGTATCAGAGCAGTCGATTCTGCGGCTTCAAATATGGTAACCCTCACCGAAATTGAAGAACTATCTCTTAAAATTGATAAGTTAGTAAATGTCACAGAAATTGAAGAACTATCCCTTCGAGTTGATACGTTAGTATTAGCTCTGGATGAGATATCAAAAGTATTGAGTGATTGCAAAAGTAAACAACCTCCGGAGTTTTTAGCCAGATGGAAGAAATTTTTAACAGCAAAAGCAAAACAACTTCTTCTATTGGAGCATAGGATATATGTGAGTGAATCTACTGATGAAGACTGAAAATCTAACTCGTTTGAAAGCTTCGAATTAGTTGGATCGGTGATGAAGAAGGTGTCGCTGATTGTGAAAGTAATCGATGAAATACTTGTAGCATCTCCTGTTGATTTAAATTCAACTAGTAATTTCACTTAACAATCTTCAAATCCACCAGTACCAGAGGCGTCAGATGAAGTTCTAGGTTCTTCTCCAAGAACAAATGGATCTAACATATCTGATGAATCGAAGATGATCGAGGATGAAATTGTTGTGCAATCTAAATTAACTTCACTTGGTTCAGGTGATTTGAGTTCAGTAAGAACATTACTTCCAAATTCTTCAACTCCTAATCTAGCAGATGAAGGTAATTTTCGATTTACACCAATAATTGTTTTCTCCGGTGTTTATGGATCTAGTGTTGTTAATGAAGTTCAGAAATACAAGGGAAATTCGATATTTCTGGATTATCAAGAGGGTAAACCCTTCGTTTTTGAACATGATTCTCATAATATTGTTTCGAATTCTCAAGTTAGAAAGGTTACAAATACTGAGGTAAAGGATTTAAACTGGTTAACTTAGAATTTCGGTACTGAATGTCAATTTACTTCTTACATTTTCCAATTTCTCAAGGGATTTTCCAGACTACAGGTATCGCAAATTACTTCAGTATATGTTGTTATATCTAGTTTTGATTCGGTTCGTATGCTTTTTGATCGTGGTAGAGAATTTGTGGTATGTGAGATGGTTGTTATGTGTGCTAGTAGGAAAGAATGCTCCTATTATGTCCTTATTTTTGCTGGAAGAGTAATTGATAGAGGAAAATGGTTTGAGTTGAGTTGGAATACTTCTTATTATGCAGATAGTAAGCTTAGGTATAGCTTGGAATTGTTGTCTTCTTATTCAGGTGTGCTTGTATCTGTTGGAAATGGTGACAAGGAATATGGTTGGCAGTTGTTCCTGAAATTGTCATCAGAGGATAGTATCACCAATTACTTCGGGTACCTATTGGAATTTTGGTTTGCGAATCATATTGTGTTTCTTAATGATACTGAAGTTACTAACTATTGCGAGATGGTTGGTTCAATTTTATTAATATTGGATGATTATCATGGGAATTTTTTTTATGAACCAGTTTTGAAACATGGGTACTGTTCGGATTTGCTGGGGAAACCGATAATTTTGATAGTTACCTTGGTGTTCATCTTTGATAAAGCTGATACTATTGGTAATAACACTAACTTGTTGGTTCAATTGGCCACTAGAGGTAGATTTTCAGCTAGAGTAATTGATACTGATAAGGCTTCACAGTTGGGTGATTACATGCCTGGGACGTGGGAAGTAACAATTTTATTTTTGCAGTTGAGGTGCGGGTTGTCATATGGGATTGTAATCTTACACATGAGTTCAGTGGATATGCTTCACATTCCATGAGAGAGTTTTAAGTTCAAGTTTTCTTCATTCGAGATTCTGACTATCAATTTTCAGGGGTTCTTAGAATTACCGCATTGGTTTCTATTTTATCATGTGTTTTTGTTTGGTGGGAATCATGGTGTTTGGTGTAACCGATATTTTAGAAACTATCTTACATCAGGCAGGAACATATATTCTCGGGTGCTCAAGGTTCTTAATTCAGAAGGTGCTACAAGTGGTGGTAGTAAGTTTTTTGATGAGTCTTCGTAGAAAGATTGCAGTTCTCGTGTACAAATAATAGTTGCCTGGAAGGTGTTCATGGAAACAGTGCCATGCACAACCAGCTGCAATAGGTTACTACTGTGGAAGCCACATCAGACTAATGTTCTTTGCACTACTTAGAAATCTTATGTAACAATGAAATATGAGTCCGGCAATGCAGGTGAACTAATTCCTCAGATTATTTTCAACAGTAGAGGGAGTATCAAAGGCAATGTGGGATTTCTAAAGTTCCAGCTGAGATATTGTTTACTCACGATCCCTGGATATGTACGCAAAATTCTGAACAATAGTGGCAGTCAGGTTATTTACAAGTTCCTTGAAGAAATATTACCGCAAGGTATTCTTCTATGGCTGGTTAGAGATATCAGTTTTCCAGCTCAAATGGAAAAGGTTAACAGAGATTATGTTGCAGCAATTTCAAAATTATTTCAGAATCTACAGGATTACACAAGAAGCAATGTTTGTGGGTTACTTCACATGGTTGTAGATAGTGATACAATGACTACTACTGAAGTGTTCGAGAGTACTCACGAGCTTATGGACCAAACTTTTGGTAATAGTAAAAAGAGTTTCAGCTGTAACAAAGGGTATCTTAACTTGCAGTGGATTCTCTCAAATGAGAAAACTTTTGGCAATTTTCAAATATTATTTCGCGAAGGAAGAATTATGCTCTTTTCGGATTAAAAGCAAGTTACTTGGGACATGTATGCATAGGCTCGCGAGATCAATTTCAAAACTAAAATAGATTTACACAAAACAACTGGAAAGAATCTCACAGATTGAGTTACACAAAATAAAGGATAGAAGCAATGTTTGTGGGTTAAATGAGTGTTTTATTTGCTAGTGGTGAAATTAATTCAACAAACATTCTCAATTATGCAACAATGACTAATTAACTGGGAAATCATAATATTGTTTAAGTGTTACGCAAAATTCTTAATAATAGTGGAGTTATTTACAAGTTCCTTGAAGAAATATTACCGCAAGGCTTATGGACCAAACTTTTGGTAATAGTAAAAGCAAGTTTGTTTGATACAATGAACAAAAGTGGGTATCTTAACGTAATAGGGGGTAAAAAGAGTTTTGCAAAGGGTGCAAATGGGACATGTATTACTTGAAATGTCTGAGGATGTAATGGGCAGTTTGAGTAGTAGAATGTGCCTCTAACTATGGCCGAGATTTTGCTGGAAGGGAATTTAATCGTGGAAGGTTGCTAAAATTGATTAGAAGATTTTGGAATATGAGAAATGTTAGTGGTTATCTGTTGACTTTCATGGAGCCACCTGGAGTTCATCGCCTTATTGGGTTTGGGTGTGGTAGTCCTGGATGGAGTTGTAGTGGGAATATAAACCACTTATTCTTTCAACTTCAGAATGGTGTATGCGTGCAGTACAAAGAAGTAATTATTTTACAGCACAAGCTGGAGTCAGGTGAGGTGTTTATGACATCCCTCATATTGCCGACAGTTAAAAAAGGGTTTCTCACACTCTTGAGAAGTCTAATGTGTTCTGTTGGATGGAAAGAATCAGCCATAAGAATGATAGCAATTAAGGCAATTCTAACAACGACAATTACTGGTAATTTGGGGCTGCCATTAATCTGCGTGAGAAGTAAGTATATTGACCAGAACCTGGAAGTGGTTAGTTGGACGATACATGAGCTCCAGTTTTATTTACACATTTTATCTTGCAACCAACTCTATAAACTGCTGAAGATCATCACTACGAAGAGCAACATACCATCACAAAGGAGTGAAGTTCTGTATTGGATGTTACATTATTTTAACTTCATTTTTATCACCAGGATCATTGTGGCCAAAAGCAGGAACTTTGCTGGAATATTACAGATGGGTCAAGATGGACATAAGAGACTTGAGCTACATTTCAGTAATGAAGACAATATGCTCATGGGGTTTACACAGCCAATTACTTTTTCCTTGAAGTCTGCAAGGGTCACATTCACATTTACAACTGGTTTTGAGATGCAGTTGCAGCAATGGTGCCTCTTATGTGGATGGGCTCAATTTTCATCATCCATCCTTGAGGACAAGGATGATTTGGATGGGTCGGTATTTGTCATGAACCTACATGAGGCAGATCATCTTGGTTATAGGCGATCCTATCCTAGTTATGCGCTAGGCACCGTTATTAGTTCTTGGTATAGATATTCATGCGAGTGGCTCGTGCCCTGCACGATAGCAGTCTGTCTTCCAGCCTTATATATGGACTGTTGTACACCTCTGAGAGGTGGCTATTGAATAATGTAAAACTTTATCTTCTTCCCTAAAACCTTCTACAACTCATTTATCTAACAATGTCTTCTTATCCCTCTAATTTGTCTAGTTCTTCTCTTAATCCTCTAATTTCATCTATCTATCCCAATTCATCTCTATCCTTAGAGACCCAAACTGTTCCTGATTATCCAATTTTAGTGGGTTCATGATAGGGTGTAGAATACATCCTATTTACTATCTATTGTTTATGCTTTCTTTGTTATTTTTCTTGTAAATTATGTATTTTACGTTTGTTTTGAGTTTTATAGTTACTTTGGAGTCGCACGGAGGAAAAGAAGAAGAAAGCACCCAATTTGAGCCAAAAGGGCAAAAAGGTCATTTTACAGGCGATTGATATATGGAGCCCAGATTGAGGTTAGGGGCATCTTTATTTTGGAGGATTATTAAAGACAGGACTAATTTTGTGGTTAAGGGGCGCCAGACTGGCTAGCCCTTATCAAAAGTAACATCTTGTTAAGGGCACCATCTGGGGTGGCTCTTATTTGGGTGCAACTAGTCGTCCCATTTAAGGCTTTAGCTAGGTCGAAGAAATCATTTCTTCTTCTTCCTCAATCATTCTACATCTGGGAAGCGGCCTTGTTCTTTGTAATAAATCGATTGAAACCAAGAGCAGTTGGAAAATTGATGAATACGTGGTAGTGGATCGAGTTAGTTGCCAACGTATTTGAAATAGAAGAATGAAGAAAGGGCTAATGTGTATGAAGTGATTTTGTGAGGTGATTGAGATTTGAAGACCACGATCTTTGTTGATTGTTGGATAATGAGATGGGGTCTGGGAATGGATCGATGTTGATGAAGCTGAAACGGAGATGGGGATTGAACCAGAACGAATCAAAGCAGCTAGAAGGGAATGGGTCGTGTTGAACAGTGAAGGAGATTGAGTTAGGTTTGTTGTATCTTGTGAGCGATTGAGGGTTTATTTGAGCTTTACTGGGAAGAATAAAAGATGGGTTTTGTTGGGATTAGAAGGAATGCAATTTAAGCTCGAGTTTGGGGGATCTGGTCTTTGTTTGAGCCAAGAAGTGATCTTGTTGATGAATTGAGAAGGTGAATCTGTGGTGAGTGAGCCTCTGTTAATTGCAAGCGAGAGAAGGAGTTCTTCTTATTTGGTGCTGTTGGTGGTCTCTGAAATAATGATGAAGCTGTTGCCGTTGCCAGATTATAAATGGAAGAATCTGGTGATTGTCGACAGAATGGGAGTTGTGGTTCTGGTGGAGTGCTGGTAATACAGAGGTGGAGCATATGAGTGTCATGGAAGAGCGAGGTTGTGGCGGTGCAAGTGATTATTGTCTTTGTTGCAAGGTTAAAGCTGGTGAGTGCAGCGCTGGTGGCTTGAGATGGGTAATGCAGGTTATGATCTATGGGTTAATTTGTTGCTTCTGGTGGTGATATAATGACTTGGAGCTATAGGCAGAGCTGAGAATGGAGGTGAACTTGGATTACAGGCTACAGGGGTTGTGGCATTAAGGCAGAGAGTTGCAATTGCAGGGAATGGCAAGGATTCAGATTTGGCCTGGAGAGATGATGTGGTGATTTTGCAATGGCCTGAGCTGAAACATATAGGGCCAAGAATGCAGCTTCAGATGGTATTGCAGTTAAGGACTGGTGGAGAGAATGGTTTGAGCTGGTATTGACACTGCAAGATTGAGACTGGTGGTTCTGTAATGAGGCTGTTGGTGGATAAAGTGAGCTGCAATGATGTGTTAAAGGCAGGGAAGAAGTGGTCTTTGTTGAAGTTCTGATTCTCCAAAGAATGATGCTGATGATGGTATTGGATGTCACAGAGGTTGCACTAATGGTTTGTGATGGCTTTGAAGAGTGGCAGCTCAGATGGAATGGAACTGCAGATGCTGGTTTTGCAAGTACAGGAGGAAGGGCCATCATGGCTGGATTCCCAGCTGAAATGCAATGATGGTGCAGCACAGTTCAGGCCAGTGCAAAAGCCCAGGCCACTCAGCCCATCCAGCTGAGTAAAGATGATTCAGACCCTGACTCGCCTGACTCGGTCGATTTGACCCGAGTTGACTCAGCTGACTCCACCTCCCTTTGACTCTTTGACTGACGATTGACCGTTAGTTTGACCCGTTTGACCGTTAGTCCTAACGGTTGACTGACGGAATATTCCGTCGAATATTCTCTTGACGGAGAAATTTTCAGGTGGCCGTCGGCGACTTATTCTGGCCTGATTCCGGCCACAATCCCAGTTTTCCGGCGAGCCAAAATTCCAGAATTTTCTATGGACTTCTCTCATGGGTGTGAAGACTTGGGCTAGGAATTGGATGGAGGTGGACTCAAATTTGGAAAGAGAAGGTGGAAGAGTTGAGAAAAGCTTGGAATTGGAAATTGAATTGCTAAAGGAAAAGGATTCTACTCCTTAGAAGATTTGGAGAATATTGAAGCCTATAAATAGAGAAGTTTTCTACAACTTCTAGACATCTTTTACACACCTCTCTACATCTTTTACACATCTCTACACACAATTCTTTTCTTTTCTTATTCTTTGTGTGAACTCTTTAGCATGAGTAGTTAATTTATTGATTGAGGATGAATTCTTAGTTCTTAATATGATTTGAGTTTTTGTTTTTGATTCTATCTTGAAGTTTTTCACATAATTATCGTTTGTTTTTACTAATAGGAATGATCTTAAAGACATTCATGATTGATTGATAGATTGTTTAGAATGCATGCTAAATTGATTTGTTAGTTTAATCTAAAGCTAGTGAAAGTTAGGAGATAAGTAATCGTTTCTTGACTCTTTACATAAGTAGCAAACACGAGACCTTGCGGAGGGATTCCGTGGAGCAATTGTGTGTAGAAACAACGTTAGCAAGTGGACCTTGAGCTAAGAGTCTAACTACTAATATCAACCTAAGAAATTCACAAAACTTAATGCATGAGCCAAGTTACATCTAGGTTGAGCTAATTCTAGGTGGCTTGGTGATTAGAATCCGGTAGTCGAGAACTTCCGTGTCCGGTGATACAAGGGATTTAGGGGTTTAGCACTGAGCTAGCTGCTTTACCTACGGATGGTGATAATCTGTGACTAATAACAAGTAGAAGAGAACATAACTTTAATCATTGTTTCGCAACGAAGAAGGATTCCTTGATATTCTCTCTCTTATTGCTTTCATCTTTCAACTTTCGATTTTAATTGCTTTGTTTATTTTTCTTTTGCTTTTTACACCCCCCTTTCGTGACAACTTTTACAACTAAGATCTCTTGCTCCTCGTGGGAACGAACTTGACTTCCATTATATTATTTTTAATTGAGTGGAAATTTTGAATTAATTTGATTGCACCTACGACACGCATCAGTTCACTACACTTTCGAAACCCTATATTCTCACTTTTAGCCTCTTAATAATTTTAGGTAACTACACCTAGGTTTTTCATAGAACTGTATTCTAGGTAACGACTTTGAAGACTTCATTTAAGGATTTGTGAAGACCGATCAGACTACATTTACCTTATAGTTTTTGAATCAGTATCTTGTTCTTATTTATATTTGAGGTTTTCTTGAAGTTGGATCAGGAATGAGAAAGATATAAAAATCACAAAAATTTCGCGTCTCAGACTTTGTGATTCTTAAATATCTAAATTCCTCTTTGATATTTTTGGATTGTTCTTGAGAGGTGGTTAGTAATCCAGGCTTCTCAGCTAACTGAGCGTTAGTGTTTCGGATTTCGTGAGGTTTGCTGGACTTTGTTAATGAAAACAGATTTGCAAACCTAGATTGAAACATATCAAAAAGAAAAATAAATTGGCTTGTCTGTTAGAGGCAGATTGGTATCAAAAGTCTTCACTTAGGTTAAAGTAACTCTTGGGCTCTAAAGTGCGTTAGCTAAGGAATCAAGTGCGTAGAACCTTACGAGGGTCAAAGGACATAAGGAACATGAATGCAACTGACTTGCTTGGAGGGTAAATTTGGGTTCAAATACATTTCAATCCGAAGTCTGATAGTAGGATAATGTATGTAGTAGTTTAATACAGTGTGTTGTTGAAAGCTGGACGAGGTCACGGGGTTTTTGTGTTGGTGCATTTTTCCTCGTTAATAAAATTTCTGGTGTCTTGTGTTTTTCCTTTTCGGCATTATATTGTTTATGTTTATAATAGGAATAACACAAGTAGTACGTAATCAATCTAGATAATATAAGTCCTTATTATTTTAGATCAAAAATAAGGCTTGTTCTTGTTGAATTTATATCTTGAAAGATAAAATGCAAGTTTCATACTTGTTAGAATTCTGATCATGTTAATTGGAATACGACTAGATTGATCTTGGATATTGATTTTTGAGATCGTCCAAGAACTCTTATACACAATCAGGTTCATGGACCTTTGGTCTATAAATATTTATTGTAGAAGAGAAATAGAGAAACTCTATATATCTTTGAGGATCTTTGCTTTGACCTACTTGTGATTGTATTAGGTTTTGTCCATACAGGTTATCGAACGAAAAAGTTGGGGGTGTACTTGGTACCCTCTTCTTTTTATTTATAATTTTGAATGAGAAAAAATCGGATTGATGACAGTTGCAACTCCAACTCAAGCTTTCACACCCGAAAGTTCTCCTGGCTTTGTTATATTTAGTATCTGTCAGAAACTATATGATATTTTCTAATTCTATTTCAATTATCACGCAATTCATGTCGAACATGATTCCAAAATTCACTAAGTTAAGTTCTTTAGGTTGTTTCTACCTAGTTCATTTGCTAACTTCATTAAAAATTATGTGTTTGTTGTTATTCCCAAAATCATGGAGAATATACCAGTCATTCTCCCATTCCTTCTTTCGCTATCTCTTTTGCTTAAAGTTAGTATTATTCCTTGATACTTTTATTTACCAATACCAACTTTGTTAGAGCATTGCTCGGTCAAACTCGCATGCGTTTCTATCTCAAGCATGTTTATCAATGTTAGTGATCAAAACTATAAGTATTGATTTCTAGCCTATTTGTAGATGTCTCGGACTAGGACATAGATAGTGTAGTTGAGCTTAAATCTCACGACGTTCATCTCTTGAAGATGAAGAACTACTAAGCGGAGCTTGTGGAACTTCTTCGACAAAAGGTATGTGGAGACTTGAACTTATCTATCACTTGGAAAGTCTGTTTGTAGTATCTACTATATTGAGTGATACAGGTGTATCCGTACTCCTTTAGGGAACTTAGTTAACCTCAAGCTAAGTTGAGGGAAGAAACCTATTCTAGGCATGAATACTTGTTTAGGCAGAATTCCTAGTTAGGGGAGAGTTTTGTTTTAGGAAATACTCTTAGTTTAGGAAATACATTCCTAATAGAAGTCCTTGGTCGGCTGAGTAAGATGAAGGCTATAAATAGAGGGCCTTGGCTAATAGCTAAGGACAGATACTAGGCACAGAAAACCTAGAGAAATCTTACGACAATACTTGTGCAAGCTTAGCAAACAGTTAAGGTTAATCCACTGTTTAGAGAAGATTGTGAGCGTAACAAAGAGAGAATTGTAATCATTTTCTTGTTCATAATCTTAGAGAAGATATTTTCTTCGAATTACTACTTGTGTTCTGTTTTCTAAGTTTCTCGTCTATTATTATTCTGAATTCCGCCTTTATAGTAATAGTTACCAAGGTACAGAGATCAATACGTATCAAGTTGGCATCACGAGCAAGGTTAGTTTTTAGGGTAAATCCCTGTGGTTTATGATTTTCACTAGATCTCTCTACATAAAGCTTGGTGAGGTACTTGAGAAGTTGGAAGACGTTAAGAAAACAAGGGGATCAAGGATGACAAAGTCAGATGGTGATCCTAAGGAAGGCGAACCACAAACTATGGAATAAAAGGTAGCTATGTTGCAAACAGACATGAAGTCAATTCAAGTTACCCTTCAAGAGCTGAGTGAATGTATTCGTTCTCATACAACCAAGCTGAAGACGAAGAAAAGATTATACCTTCACCTGAATCTTCGGAAAAAGATGATTCGGAAGAAGACGATTCGGAAGAAGAAGATGAGGAGGAAGAAAAGAATAAAGAGTTTCTTAAAAGTCCTACATCAACTAAACCTCATGGTAAGAATCTGAAAAATTGATTTCCGTGTTGATATTCCACTTTACGATGGGAGTGTCGATGTAGAAAAATTGGATGATTGGATTGAACGTCTAGAGACGTATTTTTCTTTCTTTGAATATGGTTCAAAGGAAAAGATTGCTTTCGCGGCATTAAAGCTACAAAAGCATGCTCTAACCTGGTGGAAAGCTTATCAAAGACAAAACCTAGGTAAAGGAGTATTGTTGTGGAAAAGATTCAAGGCAGTTGTAATGAAACAGTTTTATCCGGTTGTCTACCTTGAGGAGAGATAGTTCAAGTGGTACAACTTGAAGCAGACTTACAACCAAACCGTACAAGAATATACTTCGGAATTTCAGAATCAAGCTATGATTTTGGACTTAGACTTGGGGGATTATGTTATCTACATGAAATATATTTCTGGGTTCCATGAGTATATACAGAAGGAGTTGAAGATGTTTTCGATGGATACTATCTCCGAAGAAAGTATAAAAGCTAATGCCATTGAGGGTAGGCTTAAGAAATCTGATGCAAAGGGAAATACTAAGGTGAAATCTGGAGGTACTACTGTGAAAGGAGGTGAAAGGAGCAAAGAAGAAGGGAAATCTAGTGACAATGAAGGTTTGTCTTGCACCCATTGCAAGCAAACAGGTCACATTGTCGACAATTGTTGGGTTAAGAACCCTCATCTAAATCCTAAAGGGTTGCAGAGGAAAGAATCCAAGAAGGCAGCACTAGTCGCTCAAACTCCAAAAGAAGTCCAAGGACTAACAGAACCCAATTCAAAGCTTTCTCTTATGACAGGGGAAAAAGAAAGACCTTCAAAAGATGATCTTAGGGAGCAACTCTTCACAGTGAAGATGCGAGTCAAAACTTCACTAGTTGATGCTTTTATTGTCCCGGGAAGTCAGAAGAATCTACTTTCAAATTCTTTGGTGCAGAAGTCAGGTTTGAAGACTTTCAAACATCCAAAACCATACCCTTTAGGATGGCTTCAAAAGGAAGGGGGCTTACAAGTTTCACAACAGTGCACGTTCAAATTTGCTCTAGATGAGTCATATATTGACGAAGTTACATGCGACGTAGTTCCTTTAGATGTTTGTCAGGTGGTACTAGGTAGTCCTTACCTATGGGATAGAGATGCAACTCTACACAAGAGGGAACAAAAGTACACCTTTACCAAAGATGGAGAAAGTTTTGTGATTCAGGCTATTGATTCTCCTCTTGAGGAGCAAGTCTCGATCACAGCCCACTCGAGCTAAGCGGTTTGTGAATGCTAGCACGAAGTTCATTCTCCTTGTGATCCGTTCTCTTGAGGAGAAGCCGAGTGGAGTTTGTTTGACAGCCTTGACTGCACAACAAGAAGATGACCTAGAAAGTTTGAAGTTGAAGTACAAGGATTTATTTTCAGATGTCACGGGATTACCGCCAAAGAGGAGTGTGGAGCATGAGATCATGTTGACCGAGGAGAGTTCTCTTCCTAATGTAGGTCTTTATCGCACGACCATATAGGAATCTAATGAGATCAAGAAACAAGTCCAGGAACTTCTAGAATTAGGAATGATAGTGCCAAGTGCTTCACCTTGTGGATCAGTAGTGTTGTTGGTTCCAAAGAAAGATGGAGGTTGGCGCATGTATATTGATTATAGAGCATTGAACAAGATCACAGTCAAGAATCGTTATCCTTTACCTAGGATAAACGACATGATGGATCAGTTGGAAAAAGCTCGAGTCTTTACAAAGTTAGATTTTAAATTCGGATATCACCAGATGAGAGTTCAAGAAGATGATACATGGAAAACTGCTTTCAAAACCAAACAAGGCTTGTTCGAATGGTTGGTGATGCCTTTTGGTTTGTGTAATGCTCCAGCAACATTTATGCATTTGATGAATGATTTGTTACGACCTTTTATAGAAGATTTTGTGATTGTTTACTTAGATGATATCCTAATATACAGCAGAACTTGGGAAGAGCATCTCGTTCACGTTGAGAAGGTGTTTAAAGTGTTACATGAAGGCCATCTGAAGTTGAACGTAAAGAAGTGTGAGTTTGGGAAGGAGGAGTTAGTGTATCTCGGATTTATTGTTGGTGGTGGACAACGGAAGATTGATCCAAGGAAGGTTGAAGTGATCACTAAGTGGACTAGACCTAGTATTGTAACTGAAATCAGGAGTTTCTTGGGGGCTTGCACCTACTTGCGTAAGTTTATCCGGCATTTTTCAAATATTGCAGGACCATTACATGGTTTGACGGGAGCTAAGGAAAAGTTTGAATGGCAGCAAACCCATAAAGACACTTTTCAGTTACTAAAAAGAAAGATTTCAGAAGCACCAGTATTGGCATTGCCTAACCTACAACGTACTTTTGAAGTTGAGACCGACGCTTGTAACTATGCATTGGGAGGACTGTTGTTACAGGATGGTAAACCAGTGGAGTACCATTGGGATTGTTCTCGTGTGCTATTAAGAACTACGCACCTTATGACAAAGAATTTTATGCTTTATATCAATGTATCAAACATTGGCGAGTGTATCTCTTAGGTAAAGAAGTAGTGGTACATTCAGATCACAACCGTTGGAGTATCTACATGCACAGATGAAACTATAACAAGCCCGGCACATGAAGTGGATTTCTTACTTGATGACTTTCAATATTCTCATTAGGTACAAGAAGGGAGTAACAAACAAGTTGGCAGATATGTTATCTCGGCCTCCAGTTCGAGCATTAATGGTGGCCATGAGAATTCAACCAATTGTCCCTCAAGAGTATGCGAGTCATACGCATCCAAAGAAAGACTTCAAGAAGGTGCTAGAAGGTGTAAAGAGTGGTTTGAAAAGCGAGTATGAACTCCGAGATGGATTGTTATACAAAGGTCAGTTACTTTGCATACCAGAAGATGGAGATCGTTTATAGTGGTTGACAGAGGCACACACTTCCCCGAGTTCTTTGGACACTTTGGGATGAATAAAACTCTACTTAACCTCCGGCGTTATGTCTTTTAGCCAAAGATGCAAGATGATGTGGCTAAGTTAGTTAGAGGGTGTAAGTTGTGCAAAGACATCTAAACCTTCCAACAGAAAAACGTGGGTTATATCTACCATTACCAAGCACCATCAAGGCCTTGGGAGAGTATTTCTTTGGATTTTCTTGGTGGTTTACCAAGACCAAGTCTCGGGTCATGATTACTTGTTCGTTTTGGTCGATCGATTCAAAGAAGATGATTGCATTAATTCCATGTACAAAGACGGTAACGGGAGCCGATGCAAAGAAAGCTCTTCTTTGAGCACGTGTGGAAGCATTTTGGTTTACCTACTTCGATTATTTCGATAGGGATAGTCGATTCCTTAGTCACTTTTGGGATTCTTTATGGAAGATGATGGACACTAGGTTGAAGAAGAGTACAGCTTTTCATCCACAAAATGACGGACAAACGAAGTGGTCAATAGGACTATGGTTCACATGTTAAGGGGATATAATTCTAAGCATCCTAAAACTTGGGATGAGAGTTTACCGTATCTACAGTTTGCTTTCAATAGAGCATAACACAGTTCTTCGGGGAAATCTCCTTTCGAGACGTGCTATGGTTACTTACCACCTAGTCCTTTCGATCTAGTATTTTCTAGTGACACCTCAATGGGGGAAAAGGAAGGAAGTGAACAGCAAAAGGCACAAAAGTTCTTGGAGAAGATATCTCAGATTCATGCGACTGTTGAAGCACAACTAAAAAAAGTCACAAGTCAAATACAAAGCAAAGCATGACAAGCATCTTGTACCTTGTAATTTCGGTGTTGGTGACTTGGTATGGTTAAAATTAGGTAAGGAACGACTGAAGTGCGAAGGTAAGAAGTTGAAACCATTGAGGTATGGACCATTTCGTATTCTCGATCAGATTGGTGACAATGCCTTTCGTCTAGATCTTCTACCTTATCTAGAGATATACTCGGTAATAAATGCCGAATACTTAAAGTTGTTTGAACTACCATTACTTGATGATGACGGCGACGACACTATGATCTTACCACGAGTAGAAGACTTATGGTTTGATAGAGAGGAACCACTCAAGGAAGACTGCATATTGGAGCGAAGAGTGACTAAAACACGACAAAGAGATAAAGAAGTTGTTCTAATTGGATGTAAAGGTCAAGTTCCTAGCAAGGCTAAGTGGTTTAACAAGGAAATAGGGACTCTCGAGTTCCCTAACCTTCATTTTTAACTCTCACAGGAGTTCAAGTACTTAAAAGGGGGACCCATGATACAGGTATATCCGTACTTCTTTAGGGAACTTAGTTAACCTCAAGCTAAGTTGAGGGAAAACCTATTCTAGGCATGAATCCTTGTTTAGGCAGAATTCCTAGTTAGGGAAGAGTTTTGTTTTAGGCAATACTCTTAGTTTAGGAAATAGATTCCTAATAGAAGTCCTTGGTCGGCTGAGTACATTGAAGTCTATAAATAGAGGGCTTTGGCTAATAGCTAAGGACAGATACTAGGCAAAGAAAACCTAGAGAAAGCTTACGACAATACTTGTGCAATCTTAGCAAACAGTTTAAGGTTAATCCACTGTTTAGAGAAGATTGTGAGCGTAACAAAGAGAGAATTTTAATCGTTTTCTTGTTCATAATCTAAGAAAATATATTTTCTTCGAATTACTACTTGTGTTCTGTTTTCTAAGTTTCTCGTCTATTATTATTCTGAATTCCGCCTTTATAGTAATAGTTACCAAGGTACAGAGATCAATATGTATCATTGAGACATAATTAGTGTTACGATATAGTTTTCTTTATACACATTTGAGATTGCGATTGAGATTTCGAGTTGAGTATATATGGCTTACATATTTCTCGAAATATGTGTTGGTAAGCTTTCGCTTCGACCAAGTTCATCTTATATCATGAGAAAATTTCCGAGTAACATCTTACATGGTTTGTGTGATACAGTCATTTGGTGTAAGACTTGGAAGGTTTCAATAATGATTATTTCAATATCTTGAAAATTGCTTTGATGCTAATAGTGTGTGAAAACGGCTATTGACATTATAGAAGAATGTTTCAATGATTGAAATAAAGAGTTGATGATGTAACCATCTTTGGATATAAGCATATATAGTATGTTCGCATATTAGTGTATAATTCTATAAACCGGAAGCCAAGAGTATGCATATGTGTGTATACGAAATTGGTGAAGGAGACAGGTTAAGTATGCGTACATGTACGCATACTGGCGGAAGTCCTCAAACCGAGAATTTCTGCTGAGTTTGGTTTAAGCAAAACTCTTAACTAGTCACCTTAAGTATGATTACCGTACGCATACTAGTAGAAGTTTTTGAACCGAAAATTTCCGCTGAGTTTGGAAACTTTACAAACTCAAAAACCGATTGCTTAAGTCCGCATACTTAAGTTGGTTACTTTGTCAAATCGGTCAAGTCCATGAACTTAAGCATTTAAATCATAAGGAATGCAATCTTTGCAAACCGTGGCTATAATGTTCATGATTGATTCAAGTGACTCAAGCCGATTTGATTTCAATTGTGTTTTCTAAACAATTGAACAACTCTTAACTAGTTTTATTTGAGTCATTTGAACTAGTTATGGTTGAGATGAATAAGGTTGATATGAGAGTAATCATATGGCTAACCTCGGTTAACTATTTGTGACCCAACCTAGTGTACACGTTTAGGTATGGCTACATAAACCTAAATGAGGGTACATTTCATTTGTGCGTATCAAGCTAAGTTCGATTTAACGGTTGAAAGATATTAGCTTGCTTGAATCAGGTTTTTCATCTAACGGTGAATATTGAATGCTTTGTTACCAAGGTAACTTGGATTGCAAACCCTGATTTGAAAACTACATAAAAGGGAACTCTAGCAACTGGGAAACCAAATCCCCGCACCTCCTTTGTGTTACTATTTGCATAACTATAGTCGATTCTCCTTTAACCTTAGGTTTTTTCTCGAGACCCTGTAGGTTAACGACTTGAAGACTTCATTGGGATTGTGAAGCCAGACCCAACTATTATATTTGTAGTTGCGTGATCTGATCTTGCTATTTCTATCGTGTTGAGTGAAATTGAAATAATTGGCTCGAGATTTTATATCTCCGATAGATGTAGGATCAGAATATCGCAACACCAAGACCTCTGCGAAATCCATAAACGACACATAGCGAAGGCGTCACAGACGAGTAATATAAATGACGCAATGGATGACGACAGCCAGAACACGAGAAAGATGTGAAGACCTAGCAAGATCTATGAATGTTGCGAGATTATATACTTGTACACTTGCGATATTTCGCAAATCATTCCCGAAAATAAAGGACAGCTTAGCTGTCATCCATTATGTAATACCCTATATAAAGAGCCGAACAGGCCTATTGAGGGAGAGATCTTTTTTCGAGTGTTGGGCAAGTCATTAAGAGAGAGAAAGTTTAGAGTGATTGTATTTCTTTAGCTCATTTCCATCTAATATTAAAAAAAAAAAAAAAAAAAAAAAAAAGAACTTTTGAGTGATAAAGACAGGCTGAAGATGCAAAGACTATGATAATCGAAGAAAGAATACGCGAAACTTTCGCAAAGATGATGACAAGAAACAATCTAAAATCAATGACATATCAGAATGGGGCGAACCTGCTATGGCGTACAACCTAGTTTGCGAATCAAAATTTCGTAAGAGGTAAATGTAAGACCTAAATTACGTCATAAAAAGGGGGTACCTGCTAACATGGATCAGGGAAAAGGTTACACCGCCCCTGGATTGAGTCATGGAGATTTGGGGTCAATAAAGCCCATCCAGGAGAGATACCTTGGATTTCCAACTATATATATAAGGTTATACCCTGGTTGGACGACCGAGGGTCTCTTCTAAGGAGTCAGCATATGATCAAGGCTCCGAGGTACACGGTTGATCCAAGAGTGTCTGGGGCATTTGAAGTGTCTCGGCCATTCATGGCAAGTCTTGGCATATGTTGCACTCGGCCCGAAGAAAACTCCACTTAGGGTGCAGTCTCGTAACCATAAGCCCTATAGGTAAAAGGGCTAAGAGGCTGCGAAAACAACTGGTTGTTGTTAAGACCGGATGGGAGGAGCTAGTCTTTTATGGCCGATGTACGCCTCTTTGAAGTGGCAACCAGGGAGATGATAAGGGAGGCACCCTCCATTAGGGAGCTGATAAGTGTCTTAAGACGCAAATGTCATGAGGCTTTATTTTCGCAAGAAAATTTAGGCTTGTCATATTTGTGCAACAATCTCGAAGAGGCAATAATACAAAAGACAAAGATAAGACGAGATCAATGGGTCAAGACACATGAAAGTGTAAGGACGTCCTGCGATTTCGTCGCAAGACGGCAATGTCATGGGGCTTTATTCTCGCAAGAAAATGTAGGCCTGTCATATTGTCGCAATAAAATTATCCTGCAGGGGCAACAATACTAAGAAATGATAAGGCAAAATCAATGGGTCTTTACATGAAAGTGTAAAGACGTCCCGCGATTTTGTCGCAATGACAAGAGGTGGCGCAATAAGACCTTTAACTAGGAAGGCAAAATAAGACCACACAAAAGAAAAAGAAAAATGAGATCTTGGAAACAACCAAGAAACATTTTCTCGCGAGAGTTCAAGAAACAGTTAAGTAGATCGAGGCATGTTACCATCTAAAGGTTATTTGCTTAATCATTCATTTGAAAACAAATAACAGAGGAAAGTATGGGAATGAATAGATTAAGAACATGTTATTTATTTTCATATGATAGATTTAAGCACTCATAGTATTGATTAACTATATTGCAAAAAAGAATTGCTCTTTTAACATGTGCAGAAAGGAACAACAAAAGTAGAACTTGTATTTGAAGATCCAAGAAACTTACAGTAAGAGATTACAAAAATGGAAGATTAAAAGGATAAATATACAGATATTACAAAAAGAGAAAGAAGAAAATGGAGCTATTTCTTGTTTGATTCTTCTTCTTCATCAGATCCTTCTACTTCGTCATCTTCATCAAATTCTTCTTCGCTAGCATCACTGTCAGAGATATCCAAAGAAGGCATGTTTTCAGGGATTTCGTCAAGGAGACAAGGGTATGAAGAATGAGGAATACTGTTGTCATCGCAGACTGTCTTAATAGTATGATTTCGAAAGAGAACAGCATCATTTTTGAAATTAGCTACAGTAATTTGTAGTTGCTTCTTCAACTTGGAATACTTGTCATTGCGAAGAGAGAAGTCCTTTGCAAGTTGTTCTTTCTCAGATTCAAGTTCTTCAATTCTTCTCTGAAATCTCTTCTCAGCCTCTGCGAACATATGACAATGAATCAGCAACTTAATGACATCTTCATATATAATAAACAATTAAGTAAAGAAGAATGATCAACAACCTTCTCTGTCAGAAATCATATCCCTAATCAAGGCCGTATGCTTAACTTGAAGGCTAACATTAACACCTAAATTATTTCTGGCGTCATCTATAACTTTCGCAGCCCAAGCAAAATCATCGTCATTATTTATGAGAAGAAGGGAACGAATTTGATTCTATCTTTCGCTAAGTATAGTATTTTGGCGAATGAATTCATCCCGTTCAACTTGAACTTCAAGAAGAGTTTTTTGAAATTTCGCTAATGCCTGGGCACCTTGATTAGCGATGCGATCTTTGTCATCCATAAGATCACTAATTTTCTTCCTTAAAGTATTAATTTTCTCTTGGGAATTAAGATATAGACGTTTAAGTTGGTTGGCTAAAACCAAACTAGATCTATGATCAAGTTCTAGGAGACGAAATTTGGATTGAAGTTTGTCTAGAGGAAGAGACCTAATTTTGTTATTTGAAAAACTATTTAAAGAATTGTTGAGGTGAGCGAGAGGAGCATCATCATCCATAGGTTCAGGAAATGAGTGGAGAAGAATGGCTTCATCAGAAAGATTATAAACGTCTGCGAAAATGATAAGTCAGATAAGGAAAAACAACTAGAGAACAAGACAAAGGAGAAAGGAAAAGTCTCATACCATAAAGTTGTTGGTTGGTGCTTTGAAGACTAGATATCTTGTCCTTCTGAGAGGAGGATTCAACTTCCAGTTGTTTGGTCTTTTCGCGAAGAATAGCAGTTTCACTTTCAAATTCTTTATCTCTCTTACGAAGAGTAACAGCTTCAGCTTTCAATTCTTCATTCTTCTTGCGAAGTTGAAGGTTTTTCTTTTCGAGAATGTTGCGCCTTTTCTCAAGATCTGAGGCAACAACAAAGGAAGCTCTCCCAGACTATAAAGGAAAGTAAAGAAATCATCATGCAGAAATAAGGGAATATAGACGTACCAAGGCACCAAGTGTATTTAGGAAGCTGGGAGTCACTGCTCTGGAAACTCCACGAAAAGAATCATCATCCTATAGTAAGGGAGCATCGCAGATACTTGCGAGAGCCTCACATGTGGAATAAAGACGATCATCTCCAATTCCTTGAATGGAGTCGGAGAAGATACTAGACAGTTGCGCCATGAAGATTCAGTTGGATGATTTTCCTTCGCGAGAGAGGTGTCAACATCGTCATTATCTTCATCAGAACTCTCGCTGGATTAAGGACTTGAGCGAGAAGAAGAATGGATATTCCGTTTTTTAGAAGGTGGAGCAGTAGATTTCCCCTTGCGAAGAGAATCTTTATCTTTACCCTTGGTCGTCTTAGGATTCTCCTCTTCTTCAGCAATCTCAACGCCAACCTTCACACACGAATGAAGATAAGAAACAGAGGCAACAATATTGTTAAAAATAATGGAGAAAAGTATTTCTTACTTCATCCGTGATCGAATGGAGAATTGCCAGGGTACTCGCCTTAGGATTTCTCTCGTAACTTTTTCTCAATTTAACAATCTGGAAATTTCGCAAGATTAGTAAATATAAAAAGAATTAATGATTACAAACTGAGCGAAATTTAGGAGGCATACCTCTTTTGCTTTCTTGGGACAATTAAACACCCAAGGTTGGTAGTTGGCGAGATTCGCAGGGAGTACATTCAAACCTGAAATATAAGGTCCATTCAAAAATAGCGGAAAGACGCACCATTTATCGTCTTTGGAATGGCGAGGAACATTTTTCTTGCCAGAATGCCAATCGATATCCTGCATATGTATTTTGTCGCTGGGGATATTTTCTCTTATTTTCAAACGTGCACCCCAGCGAGTTCTATCGTTCTTCATGTTTATTACTTCATAATTTTCAAAGAAATTCTCTATTGAATACTTTTCAGCGAATATCTCTAAGTCTACAAATTTAGGATCTCTAACTGCATTGGGATAAAGGGATCCCTTACCAGCACCACGATTGGCGAATTCCAGTATCAAGCGGATACAGTCTCCACTTAATTGATAGATAGCTCGCGAGAATTTCTCATAAGCGAGAATTTCATAAAACAAGGGAAGTTCAGGGTTGTAGAGAGGAATGGGAAGACCGGCGAGAATCTGACCTAGCGGGATTATGATTTTTTGATCATCACAACAATGATCAGTAAATAATTTGGCGGAGAGAATAGATGAAGATTCTTGATTGGGAATAGTGGATATTGTGAAACCCTTCTCTTGTAAATCCTTTTGAGCCTCTCCCAAAAGAACTTCAAATCTACGACCAGATGGAGCCATTTTCAGAGTATGGGAATGATTAAGGAGTTGAAAATCAAAGGAAAAAATAAAAAGAAGATTTACAGTAGCAGAAACGGAAATTACGGAGGAGAATTGAAGAAAAATTGCAGAGAGAAAGTAAAAAAAAGAAGAAGAGGAGGATGAGAAAACTATATATAGAGAAGAATTCTCGAGAAGATAAACGCATTTAATGCGAGAAGGGATGTGAATGGTCGAGAAATAACGGTTGAAAGAGACGTGTCAAGAAATGGGTGGAAGAAGAGACACGTATAATAGATTCTATGTAAAAGTACGGAATCATATTAAAATAGATAAGGATGAACACTTGCGGCATGTTGAGTAGATTAATTCTCATGACATTCTCTCCTTCGCAGAGAAGACATGAGAAGAGGCAAGATGTAGGATCAGAATATCGCAACACCAACACCTCTGCGAAATCCATAAACGACACATAGCGAAGGCATCGCAGACGAGTAATATAAATGACGCAATGGATGATGACAGCCAGAAAACGAGAAAGATGTGAAGACCTAGCGAGATCTAGGAATGTTGCGAGATTATATATTTGTACACTTGCGATATTTTGCAAATCATTCCCGAAAATAAACGACAACTTAGCTGTCATCCATTATGTAATACCCTATATAAAGAGCCGAACAGGCCTATTGAGGGAGATATATTTTTTCGAGTGTTGGGCAAGTCATTAAGAGAGAGAAAGTTTAGAGTGATTGTAATTCTTTAGCTCATTTCCATTTCATCTTGTAAACATTCAAGAATTTAATCAATAAGAATTATAATTGTTCATCTTAAAATGGTTTGATTGTATAGATTCTTGTGAGGGGTGTAGTGTAGGATTTCCTGCAACTACAATAGGCAAGATAGAAAAGTAATCAAAAACAAACTTCGTCTCATCGTTTTTTATTCCACAATAACTTGTTTCGCTAGTCGATTAAGTTTATTGTGAGGTGATTGATAATACTAGGATGTTCTTTGGGAATATAAGTCTTGTTTATCAATTGGTTCTTGTTCACCTTGATTTATCAAAAGACGAAACAAAAACTCTTGGGTATTTCTGTGGGAGACGGATTTATTCAATCCTATAGACTTTTCTGTGTGAGACATATTTGTCTATCAAGTCTCCGACTTTGGGTCGTAGCAACTCTTAGTTGTGGTTGAGATCAGCTAAGGGAATCAAGTGCGTAGTATCCTGCTGGGTTCAGAGATGTAAGGAGCGTAACTGTACCTTGAATCAGTGTGAGATTGATTATGGTTCAACTACAGTCCAGTACGAAGTTAATTGGTAATAGGCTAGTGTCTGTAGCGGCTTAATACAATGTGGTGTTCAATCTGGACTAGGTCCCGGGGTTTTTCTGCATTTGCGGTTTCCTCGTTAACAAAATTCCGTATCTCGTGTTATTTCTTTTCCGCATTATATTTTGTTATATAATTGAAATATCACAAAGTTGTGTGTTACATCCAACCTTTAGTTGTTGATTTACATTGATTGACACTTGAACATTGGTCTTTGGTACCATTCAAGTAACTCCTCTTATATTCA
Organism: Papaver armeniacum; assembly: GCA_023531295.1. Classification (NCBI taxonomy): domain Eukaryota; kingdom Viridiplantae; phylum Streptophyta; class Magnoliopsida; order Ranunculales; family Papaveraceae; genus Papaver; species Papaver armeniacum. Next base: position 655,004 of record JAJJWW010013575.1, read on the forward strand.
ATCAGGCTTGCAGATTTCTATTTGCTGATTGCGGATTGAATTAAGAGTTAGAGATATTAAACTCTTTGATATACTTTAATCGAGATTGAGTCTGACTGTCTAGTTGATTCTCTAGAAAGTGTATTGGAGTAAGTCCTCTCAGATTTCCAAATGAATTTTTAGGTGTGGTTGTTAGACCCCCGCATTTTCAATTGGTATCAGAGTAGGCAAACACGTTAAAGACCTCATAAGTCTGTGTTTGTACCGATCTAATTGTGGACGAGTCTATCTCTAATAATGTACCAGTTCATAAATTACCAGATGTTTTTCAAAGCTTGGATTCACCTGAGAAAACTATCACATCTAGGTCAGTATCTAAACATTCTCTTAATGTAGAACCTGTTAAAGTCTGGGAAACATGCCTAGAAGAACAGTTAGATGAACTTTCTGTTGAAGGTGATTCAGATATTGATAGAGATGTTGATGAGGAAGTCTCAGAGTATGTTAATCTTTTGAATTCGTTGGAAAAGAAAAAGATGACAACTTCTCATGTCACAACTTTTCTGACTAATCTCTGTCGTACAAATAAGAAATTTAAAAGATGTTACGCAGGTGTTTATGTTTCGAATCGTTATAACGAATCGATCCTCAAGGATTCTGAGGAAAACCTACGTATGAAGTCACTTGAATGTGATAATCTTTATCAAAAGTACTTTTTGTTGGAAGAGAAATGTAAGGACCCTCAAGCTATTCAACGCTATTAGACTAGTCAAGAGACGTCTTAGCCGATAATAACTCGATTAGTTTAACACGAACGTTAATTATTAGGAAGTAATCTAACAACGATCTATATACGATACCAGTACCGTTGGATATATCTCGAAAATTTAGGAGGAATGGGCTGCTCGAACGTGTCATCCGAATATCAGACGAAGAAGATATCATCAGACTTGTTGAAGGGCAAAATAGTCATTTTACATCTTATCCGACCTGGGCTGCCCATATCTAAGCGATAGGTGCCTTTATATATTTCTTTGGTGTATCTCCAAATCCGGTCGAGAAGAATTCATTCATATCTTATTCTTTCTCTTTCTTCTTTCTTCTTTCTTCTTCCACTGTTTCTTCTCCTGTTCTTTTCTCCGTCGGTGATTTTGTGAGAAGTTTTGAGGTTTTGAGATCGAAAAGGGTAAGGAAACATCAAAGAATATAGATGTTGAGTCGTAGATGTGATTCAGGCTCATCAGAAAAGGGAATCTCAGGGAGTCCAATTTAGGGTTTTGAATTATGAATGATGTTCTGAAGGTTTTGAAGATCATGTATAGAGCTACTTCTAGATACGGAAGCCTGGGTAGTCGTTTAATTAAGTTTTTGAAGTTGATTCGGTGGTGAATCGAAGAATTAGGGTTTCTCAAGATGAACCGGAAGTCGATTTGTGATGAATAAGAAGAATTAATGAGTGGGTTTAATTGATTGAGGATCGATATGGGGTTAATTAGATATTATAGAGTTGTCCATGAGGAAATGAATAGGTGGGGTTTCACGGGAAAGCTCATGGAGGAATTAGAAGACGGAATTGATGTTCTATGAGAAGGATTGAGGTGGGTTTTCAGTGATTGAATGGGTTATAGTAGAAATACAAGTGACGTCAAGTTTCAGATGAAGAAATTGATGGTGGTGATTGATTATTCTAGTGTTCCAGTGGAAGTGGTTAGTGTTATGGCAATTCTGAGGATGCTGTTTTTGGGTAAGCTTCTACATAATATTAATTTTAGTATTTTGATCTGAACTGATTTAGTTATTGAGTTTATGAGTTGTTATTGAATAAGAATTGATATTGGATGAGCTTAATTGATCTAATGGAGGTTCTGGTGGTGTGTTTTTGGATTAGATGTATGTTAGGATATTACACAGAGAATGAAGGTTATGGGATTAGTAAATTGATGTAGTAGTTTGAGATGCAGTGTATGTGAGTTTCTCTTGCTGATTTTATATTGTATTGCAAGTAAAGATGGGCTATATCTGGTTGTGTGATTACAGATTGAATGTAAAGAGTGGTGTTACTGAGTTGGAGATTGACATTGTTGGTGTTGTGCTAGTAATGACAGAATTGGAAGTTAATGTGGCATTATTATTGAAGTTGGAGCAACAATTCAACTGTATGTGGTGGTGAAGGTTCTGTCATATGGATGAAATAGTGGAATTCTTGAGTACTAAAGATGTGCAGAATAAAGTGTTGATGTTATGGTTGTAGTTAATGGTAGTTTTAGTGAAATCTTGCTGTTGTAGGGGAGATGCAAGTGCAGAACATGGATGTTGGAGTTAGACTTGAGCTGAGATGAGTAGTGAGTGAACTAGTGTAAGAAGAATTGAATGGGTTTTGGTGGTTCTGGTATTATGGATTACTGGTGGTGTAGAGTATTGTTGTGTGTTGAGTTGGAAAAGTAGAAATTATGTAGGAATGGTGAATGTAGAATCAAAGTTGGATAGCCTCTTTGGAAGCATGTAGCTACTGCAATTGCAGGTAAAGCTTAAATTCCAGTTGTGTATTGAATTCTTGAATTCTGTTATAGTGGATATTTATGTAATGATCAATTTGGATAGAATCTGAGTTAGTGAAACTGTATGAACTCCTATTCTTGAGATTTAGGCTTGCTAGTGATCCTAGTCAGATATCTGAATGAGTTAGTTTAGCTGACTCGGTACTCTGACTGAACTGAATCGGTGTTGACTCACCGAGTTACCTTGTTCTGACCTGAGTTGACCCAGTTGACCGATTTAGACGTTAGACTTTGACTATTTGACCCTACCATGGACGTTGACTGTTAATTAACTTTTGACTGTCATTGACCGTTAGTTGACTCTATTGGGCCATATTTTGTGTAATGGGATTTTTAGTGGACTTGGGTTTAGGGCTAGAGTTCATAATTGATGAATTGGATCCTTATTGACCTTTGGCTTCTTCTACAAAGTTGTAGATGATCATAAGAGTTAGTTACGGACTATAGAATCAACCCAATTAGATTAGTAAACTCTTAGTTATGTTAAAGGTAGATAATGAGATACCATAATGGGCTTAGAACCATTAGATAGTTCACTTAGCTTATAACTGGAACTTGTATGAATTATGTTATGAGCCTTGTGTGAGCCTCTTGGCTAGATTCTTAGAATTCTTGTGTGGTTAACAGTTAGACTATATTAACAACGATCGATTCAAAGGATGAACCAGTGGATCGTGGATCTCGAGGTAGGTGTTGCTTATCATCAAAAGAGGTGGGAATTTATATTTAACTCTTTTGTGATTATTGTTGTTTTATTTTACCAAATTTTATGTTTTATAAATTCATGCATTGTATGAGTGTGTATTCCTTGCATTGTTTAGTTTTAAATTCTGAAAGTTCTGTTATTTCTTTTAATCTTTCCATTGCTTGGAAACGAATTGTAATGCTTTGATGTCTTCATGAATTGTTTGGGAAATAAGAATTTCCATTTGATTGTTTGGAAACTGAGAGTTTCCATTTGTGGTATATAGGATACGACTCCTTCATTTATACCTACTTACTTTTATTGCAATAACTAGGTACGGGACGAGTCACCATATAGCTAGGTGCGGGACGAGTCACCATATTAGTAAATTGTTTGGAAGGAGTTAGATCCATATACATGATTGTTTACCTAAGTGAAATTGGTTGTGTTTTAGTGTTTAGGGAAAACATGAATTGTTTTCAAATCATTTTCAATGATTACTTGAAAGTTAAATGTTATTCCTACTGGGCACCCCTTTTAGGGATGATGTGCTCACCCATTCCCACTTTCAGTTTCAGAGACAGATCAGAGTTGCGCAGCGAAAGCTTCGAGGGGTCGACTCCATTAATTAGTTATCTTCTGCTATGTTTATTATGTTGTTTATATTTGCAAAAAAAAATGACTAATTTATATGTATCATCTGAGAGGATTTCTTGTATATATGTATTTTAGAGCGGGGCTAGTTTTTGGGTTAAATTTTGTAGCAGATTTCTTAATTGAATGCTTAAGTTGGATTAGTCAGCTGCTAGCTTAGGGGGCGCTACAATAAACTTGCAGAAACTGAAGCAAGGATTAACTCTCAGCGAGCAAGTTTTGATGACAGAGAAAGCGCTTATCTCACTCGAGAAAAACGCCTTGAGGCTGATTTAGCTGTTGCTCTTGATAAAATCAAGGTGTTGAAAGATGACTTGAAAAAGTTCAATACTAGTTCAAGCAAATTAACCACTATGCTAGGAGCAAGTAAAAATCATCGTGATACACGAGGATTGGGCTATAAGGGAATGGATGCTCCAAGTATTAGTAAAGAGGTAAAATTTGTCAAGGCTAGTGATTCTTATCAACAAAAGGTTTCCACTGATGACAAAAGTGAAATACCTTCACCGGAAGTTAAAGTTCGAAAGAGCAAAGTATATCAACCTCCAAATTCAGCACACACAGATCGAGGTAAGAACATTCTTTATGTTTGCCACTATTGCAAAAATAAAGGTCACCTGGAAAGGAGATGTTGTTTCCGTATAATGAATGAGAAACTTCATGATGTTCTTGTTTGGGCATCACAAGAAGTTGTGAAACCAAGATCGTATGTTAAGAATAATCCCCTTAACGTTACAGGTTGTAACTGTCCAACTTTTAGGCAAAGGAATCAGTGCTGTGATAATCCTAGTTTTGCATATAAACATCATATGAATCCTTTTCACAATCGTAATGGTTATCAAAAGGATAACTTCGTAAAGACGAAGACAAGATCCGATGCTCCCAATTGGAGAAAGACTAACTTGCAAAAGAATAGTCAATCCAATTCTATTACGAGAAATCTAGAAGAGAGTAATGGGAAGAAGGTTTCGGTTGTTCCTAAACGCACTCAGAAGTGGGTACCAAAGAAATCCAATGATGCTTTGAGTGTGAAAAGGAATGATCTTCCAGAAAATTCCATGACTATGGAGAAGGCAGTATCCATGATGTTGGAACTTAACAAGTTTTTGGAAAAATAGAATTGGATGTGAAAGGTTCTAAAAGCGATCTCTTTCATGATAATCCAAAGGTTACTTGTGGTGAGAAAGACATTGTTCACCCCAACACAACTTGATTGTGTTATAAGTGCATCCTCACCAAGGAATGCCCTGCTATGTATACGGTGAGGGAAGCACGAAATTAGGGCACACATATTATGTTCGGTAAAGCTGTAAATTCAATTGGATTCTTCTAAAAAGGTATGTTTATAAACCTGAGCAAGATTTGTGTTTTTATAATGATCGATGTACCTTGCTTATTGTTCATTTCTACCTAACCTGATCTGTGTTTAAGGTTCTTAAACGTTTAGGTTTGAAAATAGTAGTTTGGGATGTTTGAACTTCATGGTACACCTACCAGGTATGCATATATAACATCATTTAAAATCAAAATCCAGGGGTTTAAGTACGCATACCCGTTTGCATACTTCCCCAGGTCATGAAAATTCGTTTGCAAACCCGTATGCATACTTTACGTCGATATTCGGTAAACTTGTTTTGGCCGTAACTTCTTCGTCCGAACTCGGAATAACCTTATTCTTTTTGCATTCTCTTCCTCTTTCAATTATCTTCAAAATAGAGATGAGAATTCTTGAATTTGGATGAGTTAAGAATGGTCCTTGTCCTATGTCTTGTTTTTGAGTGTTTTTGCTCCGTTTCTTCGCACTTGTTCCATTTCTCTTGGACTTGGGCACTTGGATTCTTGGAGTACCTCTCTTATAAGCTCTTTTGTAGCTTTACAAGAATGTTTTTGGTGAACCACAAAAAAGGAAGTTCAAGAATGGGCAGTAGCATGCATTGTTGTGGGATTCTTGAATGTTCACAACCATCTTATGTGAACTATGGTGCATGGTCATTAATGACTTTGTATGTTCTTCCTTGTTAAGAAAATCTTTTTATACGCCTTTGGTAGCTATTCTTGGTGTAAATCCGTGCGAAAAAGATTGATTCTACCTTCTAAGGACAAAGGTTAATTTTTGCAGTATTAATCTTTATGATTTTATATATTGCAAATTGTTATGGGATATGTTGTTTACGTCCGTGAACTTGTGACTATCCCATACTTGTTCAAAAGTTATCTCTATTATGTCGATATGAAAGTATTGATAGAAGATAGAATGAACTTTTGACATTACAAAAGTTAAAGCCTTTTATGTCATGTTTTGATAAGAAGAAAGGATAAAACTTTTGTGTACAAGGATTAAGTCTATTATATGTCATTGTGCAAATCGTGATGGAAAATAGAATGAATCCTTGTCTATTCCGCAGTATTTGGTCGATCTCCGATCCACAATCTTTGTGCATATACTGTGTTGTTCCATAAGGTTTCTTATGTTGAGCACAATCGACTGAGTTGTTCATTCTCTTATGATTAACTTAGATGTTGCTCCTTGAGGTTCCCTATGTCGAACATGATCAACTAAATTAATCAGTTTCTTTTGGTTATTTTAGTTGTTGCTCCGTAAGTTCTCTTATGTCGAGCATGACCAATTAAATTGATCGCTTTATGTGGTTAATTTGGTTGTGTATTTTAATTGAATTAATCATGGGTTCTCTTGTGATTAATTTGGTTGTTATTTTTCGATTGAACTAACTATGGGTTATCTTGTGGTTATTTCAATTGAATATTTTTAGATACAAATTCATGTTTCCATGTGATTTGGTTGTCCAACAGAAATGATTTTTGTTAGAGGGAGAGCAAAAATGGATCCGAGGAGTGCAAAAATTGTACTTGACTCGTTAACTAGGACGAGTTCAATGCATTTTTCTAACTCGGACACATTTATCCCTGCTAAACACACGGATAACCAAAATAACACACACCTATCATCGAGCCACTACACACTCTTCTCAACTACAATTACAGAGTATATTTTTCCTGAGATGTTGGGATTTCAATTACCAAAAATCTAAGTGGAAGTCGGACAATAACAGGACAAACAAAATGGTTTTGTTTTTGTTCGCGGGAACGGAGACTAAGTCCCATCACGAGCAGTCAGAATTTAAGTTTAATTTCATCTAATAAGGTATAATCATAAGCAGTGGAGGACGGTTTAGATCCCTCCATGACCAAGCGTAAACACAATACGTTTTGGATAATCAAACCCTACAATAATTTATACTTATTTTCTTTTTCAGGAATTAAGCGATCATAAGTTAACCCATATCATAATTGAACCCTAATAATTTACAATTTTTATATCTAATCAAACTTAATTTCTTCACTAATAGATTATACGTAAACCTTATCTTGGATTGTATCATGTGTAAAAGATTCTTTTCTGTTGCATAAAGTGGGAAGATGTGAAGTACTCTTATTGTGAAGGATTGTGATCTGTGATCATCATAAGCTGGGGTAACAACATAACTGTTCGAATTAATAGGTGTATTTGCAGGGACATATTTGTCCGAGTTAGAACAATCTATTGAATCGGTCTTAATTGACGAGTCAACTACGATTTTCGCACTCCTCGGATCCTGTTTTGCTCTCCCTTTAACAAAAATCAAAGAAATCCTTCTTTTCTTGTGAAAGTAAGGTCGCCTTTGTTGTTCCTTCGGGGATGATATTTTATGGGGGAGAGTTCTTTTGAACTTGTGCTTAATTGCCATATCTTTGTGGGAGTGCGGCTGTGGAATTTTTTAGGGGTTATCTTGTATCTTCATAACTCCTTAATGAATGCATTTAGCTTCGGCTTTATGATTGCATCTAAATTTGTTGGTTTGTTAATACACCTTTTGGTCATGATGTATATCCGTGGAAATTTCATTAGGATCCCACTAATTTTCGTACCTTTGCCAATTTTTTGACAAAAAGGAAGAGAATTAATGTGTAGTTCACACTACAAATACATATGGTTTACGGATCATTATGTAAGGGGGAGTGGTTTTCATGTTGAGATATGTATTGACTAAGGGGGAGTGATGCATATCACCATAGTGTTATTGTCAAAGTTGTGATACAATTGAAATTTGATGTTGTGTAATAATACTATGACACTATATAACAATGATTGAGAGCATTTTGTTTTCTCATTGTTATAGCTACGGATCTTCAACAACTGTGATGCTGAACTTACAGCCTTTAGGATCATGGAGTACTTGGAAGTGACGAGGATTTCGAGTCGCGTTGAAGATGCTAAGGAAATCAAGCATGTGGATAAGAAGCTTATTTTTTTATCTTTTTTGTAATCCATATGTATTGATAGTTTTGTCACTAAAATTGACAAAGGGGGAGATTGTTAGAGCATTGCTCGGTCAAACTCGCACGTGTTGCTATCTCAAGCATGTTTGTCAATGTTAGTGATCAAAACTATAAGTCTTGATTTATAGCCTATTTGTAGATGTCCCGGACTAGGATATAGATAGTGTAGTTGAGCTTAAATCTCTCGACATTCATCTCTTGAAGACGAAGAACTACTAAGGGGAGGTTGTGGAACTTCTTCGACAAAAGGTATGTGGAGACTTGAACTTATCTATCACTTGAAAAGTCTATTTATACTATCTTCTATATTGAGACATAAGTCGTGTTACGATATAGTTTTCTTTATACACATTTGAGATTTCGAGCTAAGTATATCTCACTTATATATTTCTCGAAATATGTGTTGGTAAGCTTTCGCTTCGACCAAGTTCATCTTATATCATGAGAAAATTGCCGAGCAACATCTTACATGGTTTGTGTGATAGAATCATTTGGTGTAAGACTTAGAAGGTTTCAATAATGATTATTTCAATATCTTGAAAATTGCTTTGATTCTAATAGTGTGTGAAAACGGCTATTGACATTATAGAAGAATGTTTCAATGATTGAAATAAAGAGTTGATGATGTAACCATCTTTGGATATGAGCATATATAGTGTGTTCGCACATTAGTGTATAAGTCCATAAACCGGAAGCCAAGAGTATGCATATGTGTGTATACGAAATTGGTGAAGGAGACAGGTTAAGTATGCGTACTGGCGGTGAATATTGAACCGAAAATTTCTGCTGAGTTTGGTTTTGGCAAAAATCTTAACTAGTCACCTTAAGTATGCGTACATGTACGCATACTGACGGAAGTTTTGAACCGAACATTTCGGCTGAGTTTGGAAACTTTACGAACTCAAAAACCGGTTGCTTAAGTACACATACCTGTACGCATACTTAAGCTGGTTACTTTGTCAAATTCTGTCAAGTCCATGAACTTAAAAATTCAAATCATAAGGAATGCAATCTTTGCAAACCGTGGCTATAATGTTCATGATTGATTCAAGTGAAACAAACCGATTTGATTTCAATTGTGTTTTCTAAACAATTGAACAACTTCATTTAGACTAGCTATGGTTAACATGAATAAGGTTGATATGAGAGTAATCATATGTCTAACCTCGATTAACTATTTGCGAACCAACCTGGTATACACGTTTAGGTACGGCTACATAAACCTAAATGAGGGTACATTTCATTTTTGTGTAACAAGCTAAGTTCGATCTAACGGTTGAAAGATATTAGCTTGGTTGAATCAGGTTTTTCATCTAACGGTGAATATTGAATGCTTTGTTACCAAGATAACTTGGATTGCAAACCCTGATTTGAAAACTATATAAAAGAGAACTCTAGCAACTGGGAAACCTAATCCCCACACCTCGTGTGTGTTACTAGTTGCATAACTAGAGTCGATTCTCCTTTAACCTTAGGTTTCTTCTCGAGACCCCGTAGGTTAACGACTTGAAGACTTCATTGGGATTGTGAAGCCGTAACCAACTATTATCTTTGTAGTTGCGTGATCCGATCTTCTTTGTTTCTATCGTGTTGAGTGCAATTGAAATAATTGGCTCGAGATTTTATATCTCCGATAGGCAAGATAGAAAAGTAATCACAAACAAACTTTGTCTCATCGTTTGTGATTCCACAATAACTTGTTTCGCTAGTCGATTAAGTTTATTGTGAGGTGATTGATAATACTAAGCTGTTCTTCAGGAATATAAGTCTGGTTTATCAATTGGTTCCTGTTCACCTTGATTTATCAAAAGACGAAACAAAAACTCTTGGGTATTTCTGTGGGAGACAGATTTATTCAATCCTATAGACTTTTTAGTGTGAGACAGATTTGTCTATCAAGTCTCCGACTTTGGGTCGTAGCAACTCTTAGTTGTGGGTGAGATCAACTAAGGGAATCAAGTGTGTAGTATCCTGCTAGGATCAGAGATGTAAGGAGCGCAACTGTACCTTGAATCAGTGTGAGATTGATTAGGTATCAACTACAGTCCATTTCGAAGTTAATTGGTAGTAGGATAGTGTCTGTAGCGGCTTAATACAGTGTGGTGTTCAATCTGGACTAGGTCCCGGGGTTTTTCTGCATTTGCGGTTTCCTCGTTAACAAAATTTTGGTGTCCGTGTTATTTATTTTCCGCATTATGTTTTGTTATATAATTGAAATATCACAGGTTGTGCATTAAGATCAATCAATTAGAATATCCAACCTTTGGTTGTTAATTTACATTGATTGACACTTGAACATTGGTCTTTGGTACCATTCAAGTAAGTCCTCTTATATTCAATCAGGCTCGCAGATTTCTATTTGTTGATTGCGGATTGAATTAAGTGTTAGAGATATTAAACTCTTTGATATACTTTAATCTAGATTGAGTCTGACTGTCTAGTTGATTCTCTAGAAAGTGTATTAGAGTAAGTCCTCTCAGATTGCCAAACGAATTGTTGGGTGTGGTTGTTAGACCCCCCGCATTTTCAATTGGTATCAGAGCAGGCCAACACGTTAAAGACCTCATAAGTCTGTGTTTGTAGCGATCTGATTATGGACGAGTCTATCTCTAATAACGTACTAGTTCATAAATTACCAGATGTTTTTCAAAGCTTGGATTCACCTGAGAAAACTGTCACATCTAGGTCAGTATCTAAACATTCTCTTAATGTGGAACCTGTTGAAGTCTGGGAAACATGCCTAAAAGAACAATTAGATGAACTTTCTGATGAAGGTGATTCAGATATTGATAGATGTTGATGAGGAAGTCTCAGAGTATGTTAAGCTTTTGAATTCGTTGGAAAAGAAAAAAATGACAACTTCTCATGTCACACCTTTTCTGACTAATCTCTGTCCTACAAATAAGAAATTGAGAAGATGTTACGCAGGTGTTTATGTTTCGAATCGTTTTAACAAATCGATCCTCAAGGATTCTGAGGAAAACCTACGTATGAATTCACTTGAATGTGATAATCTTTATCAAAAGTATTTTTTTTTTTGGAAGAGAAACTTGCAGAAACTGAAGCAAGGATTAACTCTCTGCAAGCAAGTTTTGATGACAGAAAAAGCGCTTATCTCACTCGAGAAAAATTCCTTGAGGCTGATTTAGCTGTTGCTCTTAATAAAATCAAGGTGTTGAAAGATGACTTGAAAAAGTTCAATACTAGTTCAAGCAAATTAACCACTATGCTAGGAGCAAGTAAAAATCATCGTGATACACGAGGATTGGGCTATAAGGGAATAGATGCTCCAAGTATTAGCAAAGAGGTAAAATTTGTCAAGGATAGTGATTCTTCTCAACAAAAGGTTTCCACTGATGGCAAAAGTGAAATACCTTCACCGGAAGTTAAAGTTCGAAAGAGCAAAGTATATCAACCTCCAAAGTTAGCACACACAGATCGAGGTAAGAACATTCCTTATGTTTGCCACTATTGCGGAAATAAAGGTCATCTGGAAAGGAGATGTCGTTTCCGTATAAGGAATGAGAAACTTCATGATGTTCTTGTTTGGGCATCACAAGAAGTTGTGAAACCAAGATCATATGTTAAGACTAATCCCCTTAACGTTAATTCCTTGTGAAACTCTCTTCATGACGTAATAAAGCAGATATCTTCCCTTTAGTCGCACTTACTTTCCGTACAGAGCAGAGATTCTTACTCTGTTACCATGGATACACTTTTCTGGGTGCAGATCGCATGTCCCCTCCTTCCATGTGCCATCGTGTCCCATCAATTAGATTTTAACACGTGGCAACTTTTTTTCCCTTAATTCAATTATCTCATTTATGGATACAAAAAATGAAAAAAAGATAAAAACATATATATTGTTACCACTTTTATCTCCCGAACGAAAATCTACATCTTTCTCTTTTTTAATTTTTTATTTTGATGGAATCTACATCTTTCTTTCTTTCTTCTTCTTTTTTCTTTTAACTAACACTTTGAGATTACAGTGAGATTAAAACTCTCTCGAGCATCGTCATCTAACATGTTTTTGAAATGATTTTGATTTCAACTTGAACTCCTGTAACAGGGTGAATTTTAAGATGAGCACGAACATGTTATATGTATCTTTACTAACTCCTAATTGATCAATAATTTTTTGATTTTTTCCATCAAAGAAAATAAAATGTAATCAACAAAGGTTAAATAGAAATAAATAAACATCCAAATTTGTTTGGAAGGATTATTGGTCGTCATCGACGTTGCTTGTGAATTTTCTTTAGTTGGCACTCCTTTGAAAATTTCATCGACCTTTATTATAAGAGATGTTATTATTTTCCATATTTTCTGAAATGATTTAACTAGAACACCTGTTGTAATTATAATTGTAGCGTAGCTATATCGGAAGATCATTAACCTATTAGTTGTGCTTCCCTTTAATGGAAAAATTATTTGATGGAAAAACTGAAGGAACCGTAAACTTGGATTTTGGTTTGGGAGTAACAATATTATCTTTTGTGCTTATCGTAACCATAAATAAGATAACTAAATTAAGGAAAAAAATTGCCACATGTCAAATTCTAATTGGTGGGACACAATGGCACATGGAAGGAGGGGACATGCGATCTGCACCCCACTTTTCTTCCCTATTTGAGAAAACTACCGAACAAACGAAGATTTCATTCCTTTCTTTTAGTCCCAAAACACGTCATTACTCATGTGTATGGTAATAAGATTATCCTATACCATGTCCCTTTAAAAATCTCCCAAACTTTCCAAACTCAAACCAACAGAGACCCGTGGATACTTCTTCCCCTGTTTACTCCAATCCGATATTGTAGCCCAATCCAATCGATTCCAACACACGTACCATACCTGTTAAGTCGTAACAGGATAACTGTAATCCATTTGACCGGTTAAATCTCTGTACAATGGTCCAAATCTTCTCAACAGAACCCCGAGTGTATTGTCGACTCTGTTTTCATCACCGGTGATTATCCAACCCAACTGGATTGAAGAAATCACCCATATCCTCCCTGTTTAGCCTTAACAGGCCGAATGAAACTAAATCCAGCGATTGAATCTATTATATGATACACTGGAAAACATTACTCAGAGTAGTAAAGAAGAACACAGCCCTTTTTTTTTTAACTCCAAAACTAGAATATGTATGACATAATGATAGGGTAAAAAGAAAAATGTATGTAAATGACATTAAGAAGCCATAGGGCAGAGTTATATGACATTGCGAGAAGATAAATTTCGTTAAAAGATCATGGGTTCTCGCTCTTTCTGTGCATTTGTGGTAAGACAAGAGAAGCTCACTTGAAACTGCATCTTTCACAAAATAGCTAACTCCATTGGAAGGGTAAACAATGATATCCTCACTCATTGTGGATCATCATCAAGCCCGATTTCGCCAAGACTTCTTTGTGATATCCTGTAATACAAAATACCCATCGTCGCCATGCATGCCCTGGAAAAAAGAAGGAACTATATGAACAAGTGAATCCAAAACTAAAAGAACAAAAAAAAAAAAAAATTGACTGGCCAATCTTAAGCTGATGCACAAATACAGAATTTAACTTTGCGGAACTGTGCTTGTACCCTAAATTTGTTTCTTCAAAACCTATTTTCCCGCCAAAATCCGTGAGCTCTAATTCATCTGTTGCCGATTATCTAGCCAATTTTGTTCCAATCGGACGACCATACCAGGCCTGTTAAGTCTTAAGAAAGATACCCATTCAATTTCAGCACTTTAGTCTCAGTAGAACACCATCAACCCTAATTCTGCCATAACTTTTCCCGCCAAAATTTAAAAATCAAACGAGGAAGATGACTGCCCCTTATCCAAATCCGGCGTCCCTTTAGCAATTTGGTGTACATTTAGTGATTCTTGGGGTGCGAATAGTAATTTGTGGGGTATAAGGATTAATTTTGGGTTGTGAATAGCAAAAACTCCTTCGGGTGCCTTTAGTAATTTTCTCGGAAGGTTCAAACACCACTTTTCGAATTCTTCCACCAACATCCGTCTCTTACCTCTCAGATCTACTTCTTTCCTTCAATTGTTCTTCATCATTAAAGCTTCCATGCTTTCCAGACATAACTTGCATCACTAAGGCCGACATGCTTTTCAGATAGAAATGAAGAAATAAAAGTGAATAATGAGAAATAATTCGCCTCCAACAACAGTTGCATATGAAATGACACTTTAGCTCTTTTAAGCGACGTTTCTTCTTCTTTTGCTCCAAAGTACCTAAAACTCAAAATTAAAAATAAAAATACATAATGTACAAGAAAACTTCGCAAAGAAAGCATAAACAATAGATAAATATCAAGGTGTTTTAGACACCTATCAAATTCCCCCACACTTAGACTTTGCTAGTCCTCGAGCAAATTAAACTAAACTAATTTTAAAACATACAACTCCCTGTCATTGAGGATACGGTCATACTTAGCATGTATAACAAGCCTTTAAACCCCTAGGTGGCCCTAGTGGCCGAGTTATAGTCTCGAGAGGGTTTACAACAGGTGTACCCACAAAACCTTTTACTCCAAACCCTAGCTATCTGTGAAGAACTCAGGAATGACACAAGAGAAAGTACCCTTGGTTGGCATACTGACATTGATCACAAGAGAAAGTACCCTGATGCGAATCATATTCATATATATATAAGTGACAGAGTTCTACTCAGATAGTCGAACTATGGACATCAATAATCGGAATCACACAAATGAGTAGATTAAGAAGATGGATTATAGAGATAGGTAGTTCAAAACAATGTTGTCTAAGGTGAACGGTGTTTCCCATATCTGTCTGAAGGCCTCCGCCAAGATGAACCTATGAATCCTAATGGATTGAGATACTGGTCTGGACTAATATCAACACTGCTTGGCATATACAAGGGAACCAGCGGTCGATAATCTTAATTCTAGATCAACTCAACTGGCATATACAAGGGAACCAGCAGTCGATTTTATTGCATAATAATAAACTTTTCATTTTTTTCATCTTTTTTTTTTTTAACTGCATGATTTGATCTTTTAGATCCAATCGAATGCTTCTTGTCAGCAGATTACATGATAGTTCCCATGGATCATGCGTTCCACGCTTGTTTAGGCGACTGATAAGTGTTGTAAACACCTAATTTTATATCTAGTATGTATGCTTTCTTTGTTATTTTCCTTGCGAATTATGTATCTTATGTGTGAGTTTGAGTATTTTAGGTGCAATTGAGTCGTTTGAAGCGAAAGAAGGAGAAATTAGTCATTTGGAGCGAAAAGCGCAGTAAGGTCAATTCATCGGCGATATTTGGAGCAAAGCAATGGTTAAGGGCCAACTCTATCAGAGGAGTATTAAAGACAGCCAGTTTATGTTAAGGGGAATGCCAATTTTTGGTAGCCCTTATCCAGAGGATGTGTGTGCTGTTAGCACCCAGACTGAGGTGGTCCCTATCCCTGGGGTGTAATTATCCAACTCAGCTTTTAACCTAATCGAGAGAATTCTTCTCTCAATCATTCCATTCACCTGAAATAGAAGTTGAGAAATCATTTCATTCACCTGAAACCAGCAGCCTCTGCTACTGAAACCGAGAGATATAGAGAAATGGATCAGAATCGAGACAAAAAAGAAGAAGATGATGATTTGATGCTGCTGTTGAAGAAAGAAATTGGAGATGGGTTTGTGGTTGAGTTGAGACGAGACTGTTGCTGCGTGGTTGAAGCAGATAGCAGAGATGGGTTTAGTTGATGGAGGTAGCAGGAGGAGTTATCTGCAGAAATGGGTTTGCTGGTGGACAAGGCGTTGGAGCTGAGTGGATTGTGTTTTGAGTGCGAGAGAGGTTGAGATTGATTGGAGAACTGAAGGTGGAGATTGAGTTGCTGTTGGTGCAGCTGGTGATGACCTGAGATAATGGTTGTGGGTTTGAATGATTGTTGCAGGGAAGGAATTCTGGTATTCTCCAAGGTGCAGCCATTGCACATCCCTCAACAGTTCGTGAAACGCACACTGAGTGCTTGATAAAATGCCTGAATGAGAAATCCTGAACCACAAGCTTTGCCATGGAGTGGTGAATCAGTGCACAGTAGGTGTTCAAGTTAACAGGGAGGAGGAATGGCTAAAGGCTGGGAGTTGTTTTGGTTGTATTTTTGGCCAGAATATCGGTGAAAGAAGGCGCTTTAGCTGACTAGTTCGCCGTGAGCTTATGGACTGCGTACAAGGGATTTTTGGAAGTAATTAGGACTTGATTTAGAAGTCAGATGGCCAAGGAAAGTTAGGTTGTACTTGGGATGTCAATGCGACAAGTCAGGGAAAGAAGTTCGAGAGTATTCGGTAAGTTTCTGACCGTAAAAACAGCCAACACAGGGGATCTGTTACAGTTTGTTTCCATAGCTAGCCATGGGTCAGATGGATTGCAGGACCTGAGATAGAATAGGTTGGTGGAATGAGTCAGGGAAAAAGGTGATAGGATTGGTGGCTTGACCTGAGACAGATGGTGCTACAGTTCAAGTGGTGGTTCATAGTTGTTGCCACTGATGACTGGTGCTAATGGGTTTGCTTGAGCTGCAATCGGAAAGGGAGATGCATATTGCAGCTGCAGTTACAGGTGCTGCTGGAATAATGGTATTGTGGGTATGGTGCAGATGGTTGAGCTGTGAAATTGAATCTGGTGTTGTCAAGCAGAAAGGGATTGCAGTTGGAAGTCGATGCTGGTGATATTGCAATCGCAGCTGAGAATATATGATGCTGCTATAGAGAATGGGTATGCTGAGCTGCAGGAGGTGTTGTTGTGCAGTGGCGGTTGAACTGAAATTGGTGGACTTGAACAGGTTGGAGCTGCAGTCAAGTCTGGGATGTTATGAGCTGAATTGAGTTGGAATTGAAGTTTGAATGAGTAATGGTGGTGGATGAATGTGTGGCTCAGATGGCAAGAGTACAAGAAAGGGGTTGTAGCTGTGAGCAAGGGATTAGTGGTGTTTTTGCCATGAAGAAGGAATCTGGTAATGCAGCCTGGGGTTGGTTCTGAGCCGAAACTTGGCTGGAATTTTGGACAGAATTGTGGCTGTACAATCACTGATGCTTGCAGGTGCATTGGCAGTCAAGAAGCTACAGCTGCAGGTGATGTTGCAGGGACTTGGTTTAGAAGCTGGGACAATTAAGGATATGGGTGTGTGGTATGAGGTTGCTGTGGTGACTCATTCAGGTAACAGCAAATGCACAAAGTGCCTGAAATAAAATCCAAATCTGCAGATACGGTGCGAAAACGCAGTGAAAATGGTGAGCCGGTGGTACCAGTTCCGGTAGTCAGATTTTGTAGCTTGAAGTATGAATCATAATGTTTCAGTCAATCGTGAAGGGGGTTCGAGTCGGATGCAAGATTCGACGGTCGGATATATGAGCTACGAGTCACGCTTTTGGGCACGTTTCCGCAAGATTCCAAGAATTGGTTTAGATGGTTCATTTGTGATGTATGGCTCTGAATTGTGAGTGTATGAACTGCAGAGAAGGATAGTGAGTTGCAGGGAGTTACGATAGTCGGATACAGGCTCCGGTGGCCGGATTCCAGCGTGTGGTGACCGGATTCCGGTGATGACGTCAGCAATCCGGCGACCCAGTTTTGGACCCAAAAATTCCAGAAGATATGTTTTCACACATGGGCTTGGTGGACCACTTGGAGATGGGTTTTGAGAAGATTTGACCTAATATTGGAAAGAGTATCCTTTTGGAATGGGAGAAGCATATAAATAGAAAACTCTTTCTCTAAACCTAATATCTCCATTAGGGAGGCTTCTGATGTGGTTTTATGTTGTTGTAGAAAAGTGGTAATAGGTTGTCGTTCACTCAGACTTATAGAGATTTGATTTTAGAATTATATTTCAAAATAGAAAACTTACGAAGTTGTTGTCAAGATTATAAAAAGCACCGAGACTCAGGATTCCACCATTGACCAATTAAGTGATTCAATCTAATCAATATTCATGCAATTCTTTGCGTTTGAAGTGATTCTAATTTATTGCCTCTAGTAGATTTTCGAAGTAACAATTGTATCCATCAAGCATGAAACATCAAAAGTCTTAAACTAAGCATGCTCCATCAAAACGAATCACAATCATTCAATAAAAATCAATTTTCCAATATTAGTTCCATGCAAATAATCATAAAAAGAAATTGCAAATAAATAATTAAAATAGAAATATACCACTTTTCATGGAACAATGGCTTCCTCCGTCGGGTTTAGCTCCTCATATTAATCACTTGCTCAAAGTATCGGTTCATAGCTCAAAAGTTGATTAAAAGGATGAAAAACAAGAAACAGATTTTTGTAACGTCAGTAATGGCGTTACAAAGTCATTACAATGGATCATTACAAGAGCCGACTTATGCACTTGTTTTACGTGTCGTTGAATCTCTCGACCGTAAAACGAGCGCCCTTGAAAGCCTATTGTTCGTCGTGTTCTTCTTCCCTTTGCACAGTGAGAAGAAATTGTTCAACTCGTGATTTTTGTTCTCTGTCTTGTTCTAAACCTCCCAAAGTTTTTCTAACCCTTCCTTGACTCATACCGGGCTATATATAGCCAACAGGTCAATTGAAACCCTAAGATATTGTTTCTTCTCTTCACGGCCAAGTCACGGCTTTTTTTATCTCTTCTCTCCTGTACGCGTCATCTGGGTTGATCTAACGTACCAGACTCTCTCAATGATAATGTAGAATCTAGCAGCAACCATTCTTCCCTTATCTGTACGCAAATACCGTGTATAGAACCAAGAAAATTCCGATAATATTTCTTCCCTGTTTTATCCCGTGAACTCCACACCTGTACTTCTTCTTCCGGCTTATCCAGCCCAACTCAGTTGATCCAATCACACATACCATCTCTGTTTTGCTCTAACAGGCCTAGCCCATGAAAATCAGCGATTGAATCTCGCTAAAACTGGTCCAAATCATCAACTCCAAATGTTGTTATCGCTTTTGCCATTTTTCCCGCCTTTTTTATTTTTTGAATTCTTGAAGATGAGGTGCCCCTATCCAGTAGGGGTGCCTATATAAGTGCCTTGGGGGTGTCCTGGGGGTGTCCCTTAGTAATTTGGTTACCCCTTATCCAATCCGAGGGTCCGAATAGCATGTGTTCTCCGGGCGCAACTTTTCGAGCCGATTTTTCCAAAAATGTTTATTGGCCAAAAATACCTACACACACATAAAACACCATAATAAGTACAAAAATGAGCACTATCAATATATAGAATCGAGAAAAATTAGACACAAAAATGTGTCTATCAGCTTCTACTTGTTTTCTAGGGTTTCACATGATAGTTCTTCTTTGCTTTCTATGATGATTTCCAAAAACACAAGTAACTAAGTTTTTATTATTGGTTGAAGATGTAGTTGGATTTTGCAACCAAGTTATGATTTTTATGAATTAGTTTTCTCTCAAAATCATTGTTCACTTTCTACGGGTTATAATAATTGCATGATTGATGTATTGCAATATGATTGAATGTTTGTTTAGTTAAGTCTAGAATTGATTGAACTCACATCCATATTTATAGCTATTTTAGGGTTTTTCATCAAGCGATAACCTTGAATACGAGTAGCATGATATGATTACGGTTTGTAGTGATACACTCTTGTAGTCATATGTAGATTTTGACCATTGTCCGAATTGTTATGCGCAATGTATGACAATTGCATTGATTAGCCTATTTCTGAAACTTAATGCTCCTGGGAATTGAACTTGATTAGCGCAAGGCGTTAGGTTATTCTTTAGGTAGAATTCACATACACAGCTCTAATGTGTGTGTTGATGACTTAGGAAATTTACTGAGTATTCTTGCAATAAGGTATTCTAGGGCTTTTGATGATAGCGAGATTAAATACGAATTCTATTCATATATTCAGAAACTTGTTTACAATTGAAGATGAAACCTTTATCCAATATTTTCACACCCTTGATTTGCATGTTTATTTATTTGCTTTGCTTTTATTTTAGTATACTTTTATAAAAATCAGAAAACCCCCCGTGTTACTTATAAGATACCGAAACATATTGACAACCTAGTCCTCTCTGTGGGAACGATCCTTTCTTGCCCTTGCTTCATTATATATTTTGAGTAGTAAGAAAGTGTAATTTATTTTGTGTCGGCTGACAACCGTCCGGCGACGGAGACAGGGAAAACACACACATATTGCTATCCAAATGTTAACTATATATATTTTAATTATTTCGTTTGGTCTGATTGGTCTGGTCTATTTATTATTTAGTAACTCAATCACTCTATTCCATCCGGCAGTGGTAACAATTCGATGTGTGGGCCCCACCAAATCACTTAAAGAAACATATAATTAATTCAAATAAAAATAGAACGTAGTGTGATGATTCAATTCTAACACCTGAACTCTGTCTTTTCATGAATAGACTCTGTTATTGGGTTCCTTAACTCCTACAACCAAAATGTTTCCATTCACTTATACTGGTTAGTGTCATCCTAAATTGGCACAAATTTCTAGGCTCTGGAGTTTAATTTTTATACTTTATTTAATTTTTTTTATTTTATTAAAAACTAACTAAAAGTTTTTCCCTCACCCCTAAACTTAAATCTAACATTGTCCTCAATGTTTCAAATTAAAGTGTTTGTACCAAAAATATAAGTAACAAGAGGAATAAAGAGGTAAGTCAGAAAGATAGTACCTAGATGAAGCGTAGCAATCCTTCCATGAGAGCAAGAAAGAAAGAAAATAAAAACAAAAATAAAACCAATGTACAACAACAACAGGGTCCTCCAGAGGGACCTTAATATCACCATGTATGGGTTGCCTCCTAATAAGCGCTAACTTTAGTGTCTTCATCCAGACTTTATTACCCGTTAAAATTAATCCTGGTAGACAGGATCCCTCAGCTCCGATTCTTATAGTGTATGACTGGGTAACTCCAAGAATGGTTTCAACCGTTGACCGTTAACCTTGAAAGTTTCTCCGTTTTTAGGATTTTCAACTTCAACTGCCCCATGAGGAAATTTTTTTTTACAAAGTATGGTCCGGACCACCGCGACCTCAATTTACCAAGGAAAAGATGTATACGAGAATTGTAAAGGAGAACTTTTTGACCTGGTTCAAATGTCTTTCGAATAATCGATTTATCATGAAATATTTTTGTTTTCTCCTTATAAATTTTCGCACTCTGGTAAGCATCATTACGAATTTCTTCTAAGTCATTGAGTTGCAGTCTACGGTGATCACCAGCAGTAGATAGGTCAAAGTTTAGATTTTTAATTTCCCAATAAGCTCAGTGTTCTAATTCTACAGGCAAATGGCAGGCTTTACCAAAGACAAGTCTATACAGAGACATCCCTAATGGAGTCTTAAAAGCGGTTCGGTATGCCCACAAATCTTCTACTAAGCGCAAAGACCAATCCTTTCGGGTAGGGTTTACGGTCTTTTATAAAATCTGTTTAATCTGCCTATTAGACACTTCAACTTGGCCACAAGTTTGTGGGTGGTAAGGTGTAGAAACCTTATGGGTAATAGAGTATTCCTTCATGAGCGCCTCAAAAGACCGATTACAAAAATGGGAACCTCCATCACTAATGATTGTTTTAGGCATACCAAATCGAGAGAAAATATTTTCTCTAACAAACTTGATCACAACGTGGCGATCGTTTTTCTTGGTAGCGATTGCTTCCGCCCACTTAGACACATAGTCAACAACTAATAAGATGTAAAAGTTTCCGTAGGAATTGACAAAAGGACCCATAAAATTTATACCCCACACATCAATTATTTCTATTATTAGTATAAGACTAAGTGGCATCATATTACGTCGGGTCATCTTTCCTAACTTTTGGAACCTATCACAACTTTGACAAAAATAGGTGGGAGTCCTTAAACAGAGTTGGCCAATAAAGACCAGATTGAAAAACCTTCGCAGCTGTTTTCTTAGAACTAAAGTGACCCCCACAAGCTCCAGAATGACCAAAAGTCAAAACACTGGAGATTTCGTTGTCAGGAATACAACGACGGATGATCTGGTCAGGGCAATATTTGAATAAGTACAGATCATCCCAAAAAAAGTATTTAACCTCAGACAAGAATTTAGCTCTATCCTGTTTAGACCAATGGTCGGGCATTTGACCAGTTACCAAATAATTGACAATGTCAGCAAACCAGGGTAACACAGAGATGGAAAATAATTGTTCATCAGGGAACGTGTCATGGATTGATATCTCATCATCTCTAGTCTCATCAAGGATATGGGATAAATGGTCAGCTACTACATTTTCAGACCCTTTCTTATCACGAATATCTAGAGTAAATTCTTGGAACAACAATAACCATTTAATCAACCGAGGTTTTGAGTCCTTCTTTGAAAGGATATATTTGAGTGTGGCATGATCAGAATAAACTATGACCTTAGACCCCAGGAGATATGATTTAAATTTCTCCAAAGCAAAAGCGATGGCTAACATTTCTTTCTCAGTGGTTGTGTAGTTCAACTGGGCATCGTGTAGGGTCCTACTAGCATAATAAATCACACTAGGTGCTTTATCACGTCATTGTCCAAGGAAAGCACCAACCGCATAATCAGACGCATCACACATGAGTTCAAATGGGAGGTTCCAATCGGGTGGTTGGATGATAGGGGCAAAAGTCAACAATGATTTTACCTTCTCAAAAGCTATAACACAAGCTTCATCAAATAAAAAGGAAGTATCTTTAGCAAGTAGGTTCGACAGGGGTAAAATAATCTTGCTAAAATATTTGATGAAACGAAGATAAAATCCAGCATGGCCAAGGAAAGATCTAACATCTGTTACGTTCTTAGGTGGTCTTGATTTTGAAATTAGTTCAACCTTGGCTTTATCAACTTCTATTCCCTTAGAGGACACCACATGTCCTAGCACTATTCCAGATTTACCATAAAATGACACTTTTCCCAATTAAGGACTAAGTTCTTTTCTTTACAACGTTCTAGAACTAGTGTAAGGTGGTGCAAGTATTCATCGAAAGAGGATCCAAAAACCGAAAAATCGTCAATAAAGACCTCGAGAAATCGCTCAACCATGTCCGAAAAGATACTTAGCATGCAACGTTGGAATGTTGCGTGTGCATTACACAACCCAAAAGGCATACGCCTGTAAGCAAAAGTACCAAATGGACATGTGAAGGTTGTTTTCTCTTGGTCCTCCGGTGCTATAGGGATTTGGTTATAACCAGAGTATCCATCTAGGAAACAATAATGGTTATGGCCAGATAATATTTCTAACATCTGGTCGATGAATGGTAAAGGAAAGTGGTATTTCCTAGTTTCTGAGTTCAGCTTATGGTAGTCTATACAAACTCTCCACCTGGTAGTAACACGGGTAGGGATCAATTCATTATTCTCATTCGCAACTACAGTAATCCCAGACTTCTTTAGGAAAACATGTATAGGACTGACCCATTTACGATCAGAGATGGGGTATATGATACCCGCATCTAATAATTTGAGCACCTCAGTGCGGACAACTTCCTTCATATTAGGATTTAAACATCTCTGCATTTTTCTTGAGGTTTTGCACCTTCTTCTAGGTAGATGTGGTGCATACAATCGGCAGGACTAATTCCTTTCAAATCTTCTATAGTCCACCCTATTACGGTCTTGTGCTCTTGGAGAACACTAACTAGTCTACTTTACTGATCGGTCTCTAAGTCAGAGGCAATTATGGCAGGAAGAGTATTTTCACTACCAAGAAATACATATTTTAGTATATCTGGTAGCATCTTTAATTCAAGGGTGGGTGCCTTAGCTGATGATGGTATGGGTTTATCTATGGTATGTGGAAGAGGTTCTGGTTTACGCTGTCATTTTCCATAATTCATTACTGGCGCAGAGTCTAATAGCGCATTAACTTCTTTAAATATTAATGACTATCCCCATCATAGTAGGCTCCAAAGTGGGCCAAGCAGGCCTCTAAAGGATCACTAACACTATTAGTGGTAAAGATATTCTCGACTAGAGAGTCAATCATGCATATAGACTCATAGTGTTCTGGTTCCGGTGGAGCTTGTAACGCCTTAAATACGTTCACCGAGATTTTCTGATTCCCAAAGGAAAATTCTACTAGGCCAGTTTGACAATGTATGACTGCATTTGCAGTGTGATGCGTGTCGTAACCACAACAAATTAATTAATATTTTTCCACTTAATTAACAAGTAATATAGTGTAGTCAAGTTCGTTCCCACGAGGAGCAAGAGATTCTAGTTGTAAAAATTGTCACGAAAAGGGGGGTGTAAAGCAAAAGAAAGTAAATAAAGCAATTAAAAGTTAAAGTTGAAATCAATAAGAGAGACAAGATCAAGTAATCCTTCTTCGTTGCAAAACAATGATTAAAGTTATGTTCTTTTCTACTTGTTATTAGTCACAAATTATCACCAACCGTAGGTAAAGCAGCTAGATCAGTGCTAAACCCCTAAATCCCTTGTATCACCGGAAGTTCTCGACTACCGGATTCTATTTACCAAACCACCTAAGTAGATCACTCAAGATGTAATTTAAATAAACGCATTAAGATTTATGAACTTATTAGGTTAATATTAATAGTTAAACTCTTAGATCAAGGTTTACTTGCTAACGTTGTTTTCACACACAATTGCTCCACGGAATCCCTCCGCAAGGTCTCGTGTTTGCTACTTATGTAAAGAGTCGAGAAACGATTACTTATCTCCTAACTTTCACTAGCTTTAGATCAAATTAACAAATCAATTTAGCGTGCACTCCAAACAATCTATCAATCAATCATGAATGAATAAACATTCCTATTAGTAAAAACAATCGATAATCATGTGAAAAACCTCAAGCTAGAATTGAAACAAAACTCAAACCATATATTAAGAACTAGGAATTCATCCTCAATCAATAAGAAAATTAGCTACTCATGTTTTTGAAATTCACACAAAATAATTAAAAGGAGAATTTTCAAGTTCACACAAATAATTAAGAAGAAGAATTTTCAAAAGCTAGCAAAAACACAAGTGTTGTGTGTGTAGAGAGGTGTCTAAAAGATGTAGAAAACTTCTCTATTTATAGGCTTCAATATTCTCCAAATCTTCCAAGGAATAGAATCCTTTTCCTTTAGCAATTCAATTTCCAAATCCAAGCCTTTCTCAACTCTTCATCTTCTCTTTCCAAATTTGAGCCAAATTCTCCATCCAATTCCTAGTCCAAGTCTTCACACCCATGAGAGAAGTCCACAGAAAGTTCGGAATTTTGGTCATTGAAAATCGGTATTATGGTCGGAATCCGTAGGAAAAGTCACCGCCGGCCACCTGAGTTCTGTTGCCGTCAATGGTATATTCGACGGAATATTACGTCAGTCCTCCGTTAGGACTAACGGTCAAAGGGTCAAACCGTCAGTCAACTGGGTCAAAAGGAGGGAAGTTAGACACTGAGTCAGCTATGAGTCGGCTCCCTAGGTGGTCGACTTGTCTTACTCGGCTGAGCTGGATCGGCTGGATCGGACATCGCCGAGTTGACTCGCCGGTGCAGAAAACCGGCCGAGTTTCGGCTGTTTATAGGACTTCCGGGCCAAGTTCAGGCCTCTCTTTAGTGTCTTCTCCTGTTAAGAATCCTAGCATACATCTATTCAAATCAACCATTCAATACTCTTCCATGTCAATCCATTCTTTGAACTGCTAAAACCCATTCACAGCACCACCATTCTAATCAAATTTCACTTTATCTGCTACAGAACCCATCCGATTCCATACAAGCCATCACAGTAGCAACTCAGTACCTTATGCGACCACCATTCGCACCATCTGCAACTGATTCTTGACAGCGCCACTAACCCATTAATTCAACAATCCCATGGCAGCAGCAACATCATTTACCGAACCCTTGAATCAAACCCATCTTCTCATTCGAACTCAAAGAGCAGCAAGAAACTCACTTCAAATAACTCTATTCATAACCACAAGCCATCTGTTGTTCGATTTTTAACAACAACAATGTCTCAATCCTTCATTCTTATTTCTACTGCTTCTTCAATTTCTTTCGCATCTCGATCTCTGCCATGACAGCAGCAGTAGCTGTTCTTCTCTCTCGATTCAACAGAAATCAACACAAACCCCATCTCAGTTTCAGCTTCATCAATTCTCCCTGTTCGTTCATCGACCTGTTCTTTATATCAGCTCTCGGACCAGCAACAACAGCTTTAGATCGAAACCCATCATCCCCTGCAATTGAATCTCGAATTAACCACCAACCCATTACTTCATTCTTCTATTTCAGTCACATCTGTTCTTGGTTTCGATTTCTTCATTGCTTCTCGATTTCAACCAGCAAACCCATCTTCCTATCTGAGCTTTCTCATCGCCACTGCTAATTTCTAAATCAAGTCGAACCCATCTTCCTAGAGCCTCCTTGGAACAACACCCATCGATCCATCTCAACAGCAGTGGCTTGAATTCTTCTCCTCCTTCTGAGATTCTCGATTCACTGCAACATCAAACCCTAATTTTCTTGGTCTGATTTCGATTGCTTTTCTCTCTCAATTCAACAGCTACACAATCAATCCGAACTCATCTCTGTTCTTAACTTGATTTCAGCCCCAAACCATCATCGATCACTCTCTTCTCTCGATCTCGATCTCAATCTCTCGGTTTTATGGTTGCGCCTCTTTCTGTGTCTTGATTTCAGGCACAAAAATGATTGAGAAATAGTCTTCTCGATTTAGGGTAGGAGTATGAGAATGGATAACGGTACCCTTCTACACAGGCTAGGGACACCCCAGGGGATATCCAAAACATGTGGCCACCCCTTAACATCAGCTGGCTTGTTTTTATATTTCTCTACATAGAGTTGCCCCTTAACCTTGACTGGGCCTGGTATATCAATCTCCTGAAAAATGACCTTTTTGCCCTTTTTGGCTCAAATTGGGTGATTTCTTCTTCTTTTCCTCCGTGCGACTCCATAATGGCTATAAAACTCAAAACAAGCGTAAAATACATAATTTACAAGAAAAATAGCACAGAAAGCATAAACAATAGATACTAAATAGGATGTATTCTACACCCTATCACAGTGGCTAGAAACGGACGACCTAGGATGATTAGGATATTGATATCTTGACTAGAGACAGGTTGAGTGTCTAAAATCACAAAGTCAACTGGATAAATAAAGTTTTCTACCTGAACCAAAACGTCTTCAATAATTCCACGTGGGATTTTGACTGACCTATCGGCTAACTGTAGTGTTATCCTAGTTGGTTTCATCTCACCTAGTCCAAGTTGTTCATATACCGAGAACGGTAAAAGATTCACACTAGCCCGAGATCTAAAAGAGCATTTTCTATCTTTTGGGTACCTATGACACATGTGACAGTAGGACAACCCGGATCTTTAAATTTGACTGGGTACTTTTGTGAAATTATGGAACTAACTTGTTGGGTCAAAAATGCCTTCTTATGGACACTCACATCTCTCTTGACAGTGCACATATCTTTTAGGAACTTGGCCATAGCCGATACATGTTTTATTGCATCTAATAAAGGCAGGTTGATCTTAACTTGCTTAAAGATGTCTAGGATTTCAGCATATGTACTAGGCTTGTTCTTAGCGAGTCTCTGATAAAATGGTGCGGGTGGTATGTACACTCTCTCAGGGATATCTTCCTCACTTGGACTCTTATCACTCTCAGGCCCATTAAGGTCTTTAGACGAAGTTTGGTCAACCTCATTCTCTTTTTCAGCTAGACTTTTGTCCTTAGGTGGTTCTACCGAGTTCTCTAGGGTTTTACCACTCCTAAGGGTGATAACTACTTTGAAATGTTCATTGTGGTTAGAACTACCTGAACCATTAACCTGGTTAACTCCTTTCGGATTTGGAGTCGTTTGGCTAGGAAATCTCCCGTTCTCCCTATCATTTAACCTATTTGACAGCTGACTTATCTGAGTCTCTATGTTGGCAATAGACCGGTCACTGTTTTGTTGGTTACGTTGAACTTCATCGAACCTCTGTCCTAAAAGTTTAAAATTTTGGGTAGTCTCGGCATTATTTCGGGCACTACCTTTAATAAACAGTCTTAGAGTTTCCTCTAGCGATGACACCTTTTGTTCAACCGGGCTCGGTTCTTGGACTTGAGGTTGGTTTCTAGGAAAGCCTGGTGGAGGGTTGCTAGATGGGCTACCTTTATAGGCACCTTTAGACCACGAGAAATTAGGGTTATGTCTCCAACCCGGGTTATAGGTATTAGAATAGGGATCAAACTTGGGCCGACCCTCATATTTAGAGTTCATACCACCATGTAAGACACTAACCTGGTCACGAGATGTTTCACTAGGGTAAAACATGGGGCACTGAGGTCCAGTATGACTTTGGTCACCACAAATGGTACATGGATATGTTCTGGGCTCACTGTTACAGCTCATAGCTTGGGTAGACCTTTGGTTCAACTCTAAGGCCTCTAGACGCCTAAGGATATCTGACCCATTATCAACTCTATTGACCCTATGGATAGGGTTCCTAGTTATTTCGGGCTCCCTCATTGAAGACCATTGACGAGTCTTTTCAGCTAACTCGATGAACTCGTCAAAACATTCATATGGGTCTTGATGGGTAAATTCTCCACCACTCATTGTTTCTACCTGCATTCGGGTTTCACTATCAAGGCCCTCATATAAGATTTGGTCCATCTGGGATTTCTCAAATCCATGGCGCGGGCATTGGTATAACAATTCATTAAACCTTTCTATGTAATCATGTAAGCTCTCACCTATTTTCTGCTTAAAGGTTTGGTTTGACTATCGAACAACACCAGTCTTGTGGTGTGGGTAGAAATTCTTAACAAAGGCCTCTACAAGGCCATCCCATGTGGTGATTGTTTTAGAGGGAATCAAATGGTACCACTCATTTGCTCTCTCCTCTAGGGACAAAGAAAACAAACGCAACCTAAGAAAGCACATATCAACTTTTTTAGATGCAATCACATAGTTGAAACTAAATGCATTCATCAAGGAGTTTATAAAGATACAAGATAACCCCTATATTCCACAGCCGCACTCCCCACAAAGATTTGGCAATCAAGCACAAGTTCAATTAAGAACTCTCCCCCATAAAATGTCATTCCCCAAAGAACAACAAGAGTGACCTTACTTTTACAAGAAAACAAGGATTTATTTGGATATTAACAAATCTCATAAGAATATGAATTTGTATCCAAAAATCTCAATTAAATTAACCACAAGAGAACCCATGATTAATTCAATCGGAAATGCTTACATAAGAGAACTAACGGAGCCGCACAGTATTTACATAAAAAATATGGATCATGTTAGAGCATAGATCGGTTGAACCCACCAAGCGTTGGTATGTCAAGTTTGGTTGTCATATTTTTGTGAACCAAAACTCATTTAAAGAGTCGCTTGATTATTTCCTAGAGTCAACTTCGTATAGGTTAGCTAGAAAGTTATTAGGATATAAGACATACAAGTATTACTCGAAGACTTGAAGAATGTGAAGAAGTAAAGAGCTACAACGACGACACAATCCTTCCTCTTGAGGTTAGTAATATTTTGACTTGAAATGTTTCATTCCTAACGTATCTTTCAAGTCGTGCTATATTGAAAACATAACTGCGAAGCTGTGAATGATTATACTCTAGTTATACGTATTATTAAAGAATTATAATTCGAAGTATAACGCCTATCTTTTGAACTTCGTATATAAGACATCAACATAATCGTATGAATGCTATTGTGATTATGTATGGGTATGGGTGAAGATTTCGTCCTAGGAAACAATGTTTTACATCTCCCCACCTTTAATGAGCGCAACCCAAACCAAAAACCGCTAACCAATCTTGGTGTATGCACGTACTTTTCGTTGGTGAACGTATTTTAAGTTGCCTCGTATATTTGCCGACGCCAGTATATCCTCGATTCTTGCCGTTGGATCGTCTCCTCCTCAATTTAAGGCCGTTTGATCTCTCCTCTTAATAGCGTGAGAACCAAATCTCCACCCAAAATTTTCTTCTCTCATTTTCGACTTGGGGATCTCGAAAACGCTTGATTTGTGGACGATGACCATGCATCCATATCCATCGGAGTAAACACTGTTCTTCGACTTCAATCTGGTAAGTGAAGTAGTGAACTTATCAAAGTTGATTGATTTTCGACTTCAACTTTTTTTTTTTTTTTTTGGCAATTTTGGATTCTGTAAATAGAAATTGAAATTAGGGAAAATTTTATATCAATATATGATGTTAGGGCAGAATTGTGTGCAGTTGTGTAATTGAGTTGTGTTTGAGCTTAAGTTCGTAATTTTAGATTCAATTCTATGAGAATTTAGGGATTATGGATGAAAACCTAGACTTTTAATAATTCGTATAATTCGTAATCATATTAATAGCTTCGATTTTTAGTTTCAAATCACAATTTGGGATGAGTTTTGTTGTATGGCGGTGTTGAAATTCAGTGTTAAATTGAAGATTTAAATCGGTTGGTTTTTCTTCTTCAATCAGGTATGCAAGTTTTCTAAAATATAAAATCTTTTTGTGCCGTAGTTTGAGATTCAATTAGGTATGCCAGTTTTCTAAAATATAAAATCTTTTCGTACCGTAGTTTGAGATTCTAGGGTTTTATAAATTTATAAATTTATGGATTTATTTGATTTCTGTTTATGAAAGGGTTTTTATTCAAGGACAATATCAGCATTTAGTGTATAGTATATGCATTTTAAGTTTTCCCTGAAATCAGTTGAACATGACTGATTAAATCCTTTAATTTCATCTGTTTACATTGAATCGAAAATTGGTGGTTTTTGTTTATGGTTTCCCACTTTGTGAATTGGATTTTTCTGAAATATGAAAATTTATTTGTCGGCATATAATAGTTTGCTTTAGGGAGTCAACTTAGTGTTCAAAAATTTGGGTTGTATGTGACTATTGGATGCATAGACTAACGTTGGTGATGCATATATGAGAACTTCATTGCAAAGTTGTGATAAATCAGTTGGAAACATCTTCTAGGGATATGAGTTTCATGAATTCATCTCTCTGGTGGTTCAGATGATTATATATATTTGATCCATGAGCTCGGCAACCACTGGAATGTTCTAAAGTTATGGACTATAAACTCATTGGTGAAGCAAGAAGGTAAAATAACGAAAATGGAAAACTAACGAGTCCAGTGATTAGAACGAAGATGAGAAACTAGCAAGTGTGGTGATTTGTAGGTTGTGGAGCGGTTGGGGAGTGCGAAAGGTTATGCCAATACTCTGTTGAACTGCATTTCTTGGTTTCTCTCTTATACATTATGGTTGTTTCCTTCTGCAATTTAAGCCTTTCAAATACCAGTTTTTTTTTCTTCTTTGTGTGATGATGTTAATTGGTGTAGATATTTTCAATTGCAATGGAGTGAAGCTTTGTTATTGTGATGGTGATCTTAAATGCTTTTATATGCTTAGATTGATGTCGTCACATGTAGACTATGTAATCTATGTTAGAGATTAGCAAATCATTTGTAAGATTTACCAATCTGATGTTGGGTTTTGTTTTATGCGCTACAGTTGGTTTCCCACTTAGTTGGGCTCATTTGACGGCTAGGAAGAAGGTAGATGAACAACATCAAAGCTGCCAGATAGGTTTGTGGAGAACTTCAGAAATTCGACATAACACATGCAAGAAGATAGTTATATCTAGGAAAAGAAATGAAACAGTTTCTTTTTTTTAAAGTTGCTAACTTCTTCTAATGTTGGTCTCAAGTTTGATAGATTACATTACCAAATTTGTAATTTGTTGTTTGTCTTTCACTCTTACTGTTTTTGCAACTTCATTCCATTTAATTACAAACTTGATACAACTAAGTCCGAAGAATTTCATTCATAAAAAAAATGTTACAGATTTCGCTTTGTGGAGGTGTGATAGTTTGCCGACGTGCAACGCACGTGCACTCTACTTGTTCGTTTAAAGGAAGTACATTCATAAACTTGTTTTGTGAATCGAAAGGGAAATCGCTAGGCTTATTGGTATTGTTATTCATTTCAAATCTTTGGATTACCAATATGTGTGTTTAGTATAACCGCTCATAAGTTGTTTATGTATCTTGGTAAAACTATTCACAATGCCTGACTTATGTATCAGTATGACTTTCATTAGTGAAACCAATCTTAAGTAATCACCTGAGATGGTATGATCGATATTTGTAATTGGTGTGACCATTCCTAGTCATTGGGTAACCGATCCTATAACTTGGTGGGACTAATCACAAGATATGTAATCGATCCTTGTAGTAGGTTAACAAGTTTTAGTAATTGGTGTAACCGATCCTATAACTTGTGCAACCGATCACAAGTAAGTACCATAAATAGTGGTAACCGATCCTGGTACTTAGTTAACCATTTTATGGAAACTAGTGTGACCGATCCTAGTAGCCACTTGGAGGTAGAACCGAAACTTGTTTTGGTAGAACTGTTAAACCCATGAATGGTGATTGAATGTTTTTAATCAATCACATAGTTCTTGGAAATCAGATGAACCTATTCTAAACACGTTTGGAAGTGTGGCAAATCGGTTCCAAGATTGTAAATATGAAAGAGAATTTACAAAGTAAAGATGTCGACATACTTTGAACACGTGCAGTGATTATTATCTATTATTGTTCAAAGATATTCCTTAATAACTAAAGGAGAATCCCGGATCGAAATAAATTGAGAATCTTTTAATTAAGGTTTTTAGTTTTATATGCTTTTAATTTCCAGCAATTAAATGCATATCTTTAGAAAATAAAAATTGGTAATGTGCATTTACTAATTGGAGATTTTCTACTGAGATTTCGGTCAATATTTTGACAGAGCATTTCCAGGAATTATGAAAACCGATTTGGGAGTTTATTGCATATCTTTGAGAATATTCGGTTTTGGAATTCCTTGGTGTCCAAACTTCCTTGGTCTATAAATATTGAAGTTTGCATTTCAATCAAACTAATCCTCAGATCCAGCAAAACTACCTTGTTGTGTTGTTATTGGTGGAACCGTTTATTCGGAGAGGAAAGTACCCTAATTAGGCGAAATCTCTTACGACCGCTCGTTTTAAAGACTTATTTGGGATTGGGAAGCTCTACGAGTATCGTTGGTGGGAAACTAGATAATCACAGTTTATTATTAGTTTTAGATTGATTTGATTGAATAACGGTTGTTGAAATTTGATTGCACCTAGTTTTTTTATGCTTGAGAATCTTCTCTTCTGATATAAGATTCACTCAAACTAGATCGAAGTTTCGACAGGGATCTTTAGACTGTTTGTAGATCTAAAGACATCTTGTGATAATCCATTGTTAACAGACTTCGTTCTGTGTGTGATTGATCACAAGAGATTCAAGTTGATTGTGTGCAAGTGTTTATTGAAGATCTAAGAAGATTTGGACAAAGAAGATTTCTTATTTGAGTTCATAATCTTTGGTGTGCACAAAACTTGATCGGCTGGGGATCCAACTATAATCGGTTTATTTATTGATAGATTGGATTGATTAGTTGTGTAGATCGGCATCAATACATTTCTTTGTGATTCATAGTATTCATTGCAAAGTCTAAACAATTACTTTGGTAGTTGTTAAATAGATTGATCTAAGAACCCGACAAAGGAGTTTATTGGGATAAACGAAAGAGCCTTTTGTCAAACTCATATCACGTTCTTTGAAAAGAGTTGTTACCGAACAGATTTGTTGTTCCTTTAGTGTTTGGAATACGAACCAAAGGAATTGTTCCAAGTGCGTGACTTATTGGAAGTTGGAGGCGCAGGGATACAAATGGAACTAGGTGAACTATAGGTTTAGTTGCTTGGTCTCAACTATACAAAGTTGGTTTATATTTTGTATAGCGGATTAATCCTGAGAGTATTCAATTCTGGACAAGGTCCCGGGGTATTTCCGCATTTGACGTTTCTTAGTTAACAAAATCTTGTTGTGTCTTTTACTTTTCTATTTCCGCAATTATAATTGTTTTTATTATAATTAGAAATAAAATACACAAACGGTAATTCCTAATTACTTGATAGAAATCATATTGTGTTTGGTTAAGTCCGAACCTATTTTCAAGTAATCATACTTCGTTGTTGTATTGTCTCGATCTCGTATCCATAGACGATCACACAAAGTGTGAACCGATTAGTTGTATTGTCTCGACTCAGTCCATAGACAATCACTTTCGGAGAAAGGACTTATAGGTGGAAAAGTTTTAGATTGAGGTATATTTGGGTATCGTCATCTTTTCAATTGGTATCAGAGCAGGCAAACACGAAAAGATCTAACAATCTGTGTTTGGTGTGATCCAACCTATAAGAAATTGAATCTAATGAGTGATTCAGTTAACGTAGAGCAAGAAGATGATATACTTCAGAAAGGATGTTTTTTTTCAAAACCTGATAAACAGCTCAGCACTATTAGTTCACTAGTGGAACACAACTCAGGAAATATTAACCATGATGAGTTAATACAAAAAAAAACAAGTCAGATTCAGATGACAGTAATGAGATTAAATTTTTCATAAAGCTTGCTGAAAAGTATAATCTAAAATATAATATATATTATCCATCTGCCGAGAAGATCGTCAGAGAATCTTTGATTCATGAAGATGTAGAATCTAAAAGCACTTGACTTTGTTCAAGCCAAAAAGGATATATTAGTTAAAACAAGGATATGTGATTATAATCTCCAGAATCTCTTAACTAATATACAACATTGTAATTCTAATAGTCTAACCACTTACAAGAATAAAAATAGATGTGATTTAAGGGGTAATCCTATGACTAGTATCCAGTCAAGACCATCTGACAATTATTATCTCTTAGACAAAGGGAAAGATCAACTCACGTACACAAAAACAAATGATTTCAGATTATGTTGTTTTGTTGTTGATCAACTGTATAAAATAGAATCCAGGAAACAATCTCATCAAATGATGTTGTCATATTCCAAGGAATTCCTGGGTCAATATAAGATTTCTGATTTTTTCACGACTCAAAAGTTTTCAAGTCAAGCTTATGATCCTGTTTATCAAATTGATCATTCTGTTAAATCAGATCACTTAAAAGAAGTTTATTCTTGGAATATTTCTAAAGGGGAAGATATCCGAAAATATCATGATGGATTAGGTTCCACAAAAATTGAGCTATCAAAAGCTCACTTCAACACTTGATGTTGGCAATCACAATTTCCCTAGTTGTGCTCGATACAAATAAATGGGAAGTTTTTAAAAGGAGCACAAGAACATGAAGGAAGTATAATATTATACTCAATCTATATTTTTCATGAACATCTAAAGTGTTTTTCTATGTTTGGAATACCTTTTCTATTTTTAGAAAAATACTTTCGATCTTTGGAAAGTTCATGAGAAAATTTTGGAAAAATATTTTCGGATCCTCTCAATCATACTGATTCGGAAAAAACTCTTATGTTGTTTCCGAAAGTGTATATTTTCACAAATAATATACCTTGATTAGGTATCTCAATCTTGGAAACCAAGTTTGATTTGTTATATAAACCATCTATAGGACCGATACTTCTCTCTATGTTTTGTCTGCTGTCAAAGATGGGTGAAAATACTATTGATGATGAATCTCAACTACAAAAACTTGAAACCTTTCAAGTTGAGCTCAAATGCTATTTGTTAAAAGAACATAAAAAGAATCATATTTCTTTTGAACTTATGCTTATGTTCATAGGAGATTTTGAAGTTGCTCGAGAACTTATGGAAACTGCAGTTTTGAATGAAAAGCTGCTTGAGTCAAATCTCTTAAAGTTGATCGTGGAAGTAAATCTCTTGAAAAGGAGACTCAATCATCTGAAAGAAAAGAGGAGACTCAAAAATCAGAACACTGAGGAATCTTCGGTGAATAATGATAGCACTTCTAAAGATTAAGTTATTTGCTGTAATACTTAATCAGAGAAAATAGACATCAATGTTTGATTTCTTTCAATAATTGTATAAGGTCTAATTTTGAATAAAACTATCTTATTTATGAATAAAATTATTATTTTTCTTGTGATAGTTTTTCGATTACATAGACTGTGCTTAAATGATTTATATTATTACTATGTGTTTATGTGATATTTGATTTCGGTTTTCATAACCTTGATATTCGATCTCATATTGTGTGAATCCTTATGGTTTGGGTGAATTT
Source organism: Papaver armeniacum (assembly GCA_023531295.1). NCBI lineage: Eukaryota > Viridiplantae > Streptophyta > Magnoliopsida > Ranunculales > Papaveraceae > Papaver > Papaver armeniacum. Next base: position 691,347 of record JAJJWW010013575.1, read on the forward strand.
TTGGTTTAGCGGGATTAAGTTCTAGCCCATGTTGGTAGGCTTTATCAAAGGATCATAAGGGTTCCGATTGAAACTCATGTGTGAAAAAGTCACAATATGTTGAATCGGTTTTGGTTTAGCATAAAAGCATATGTGTTTTGGGGTTTTCAACTTTTGATATGCATTAGTTAAAACTGATTCAACCTTTCTCTGGTAAAGTTTGTTGTTGTTCTTTTGTTCTTGCGGGAGGATGACAACTTTAATGGGGGAGAGTTCTATATTGAACTTAGCTTAATGATATATCTTTCTGGGGAGAAGAGGATGCGGAATTTGAGGTAACGAATTTGTTAGTTAATCGTTTTCCTTTTTAAGAAAAGCCTGATTTTATTGCATATATTTTGGTTTTGCTTAACAAAATTTCAGTACAATTGATGTTTATTCCATTATTTGTGTATGGATGTGTGTGTATGATTCAATTACTGCAAGTTGATTTATTTGGTTTGTGTGAATTTTTTATGGCTTAACAAAAGTTTTCAGGATCATTTATTTAGTCCAATTCGATTCCGGATAAGAGAAACTAAGTTAATTATGATCTTAGTAAGACTTATCAAAGTGTAGGATTCGGTTATTCAAGTCTAATCGAATGCCTTAACAAGAAATACTAGTTAACTAACCTAGTACTTGTCTCGTTTAAAGTGAAAGGTTTAAGTTATTATTCGAATAATTAGAACATGATGAGAAAAATTAAGTTAATTCTGATCTTTATTTTGGTTTTATCAAACAAGCGATTGTATTTGTACAATCGGTTTAGCAAAAGAACTAAGGTGCTTAGTCGATTTTTATTTTTCTAAACTATTAGGGAAAATTGCTTCGGGCAATTGTTTCCTTGGTAACATATCAAAACAAAAATTACTTTGTAGTTTCGGTTTTGATATTGGTTATCTAAAATGGTGTGTGGAACCCTCGTGCTTAACTCTTATAGGTTGCAAGTCTTTTGATATTTGTAAGATCCTTTCGGTTTGTCCTTTATTTTCTCGTACCTTTGTCATTTTGTGACAAAAATGGGGAGAAATATATGGAGTAAACAAGTGATTTGGTATCACTAAGGAGAGGACAATGGTGCTTAAATGCTATATCTAATGAAAGAGTAAAGCATAGACTAAGGGGGAGTAACATATCATATTGATACTTGTGGTTATCTTAACTACAAAGGAAATAACAAAGACATACAGATTGAAAATCTACTTATCTTACCTTTAGGGGGAGTATTAGCTTTGTTATTATAATGTCAACAACGGCATTTGTGGATTGAATGTATACAGGTTATTGTGCTGTTGAAACTTGGAATCAAGCGTATGTATAATGAATTCTTGTAATTTGTTTATCCATATGATATAAGAGTTTTGTCACTAAAATTGACAAAGAGGGAGATTGTTAGAGCATAGCTCGGTTGAACCCACCAAGCGTTGGTATGTCAAGTTTGGTTGTCATATTTTAGTGAACCAAAACTCATTTAAAGAGTCGCTTGATTATTTCCTAGAGTCAACTTCGTATAGGTTAGCTAGAAAGTTATTAGGATATGAGACATACAAGTATTACTCGAAGACTTGAAGAATGTGAAGAAGTAAAGAGTTACAACGACGACACAATCCTTCCTCTTGAGGTTAATAATATTTTGACTTGAAATGTTTCATTCCTAACGTTGTAGTTGCAGGAAATCCTACACTACACCCCTTACTAGAATTCACACAACTAATCCATTTGAAGATGAATCACTATGAATTTTATTGATTATTTTCTTGAAATGTTTACAAAGGAAGATAGAACAAAGTTAAAGAAATTACAATCACTCCGAATTTTCTCTCTCCTAATGACTTGCCTAACAATTCAAAAAGAACTCTCCTCACAACAGACTTACTGATAGACACATTTTTGTGTCTGATTTAATCTCAATTGTATATTTTGTTAGCGCTCGATTTTGTATTTATTATGGCTTTTTGTGTCATTGTAGGTGTTTTGGAGAAATACACTTGTGCGGAGAAATTGGCTTAAAAAGTGGAATTTGCGCACCCGGAGGACACATGCTATTCGGACCCCTCAAATGGATAAGGGACACCTCAATTGCTAAGGGGTACCCTCCTGCTATTTGCACCCTAGGGCATACCCAAAGGCGTCTGCTAAAGGCACCCCACCAGTGGTTAAGGGGACACCTCACATTTCACCGTTTGAATACGATTTTGGCGGGAAAATCTCTTCTCAATTGCTGAGAATTTCTTTGGATCGGATTTTTGGGAAGTTTAGTCGGATTATTCTCCGACTTGGACTGGATTTGGTATATTTCATCTATCCAGGGTTCGTGTTGGATTTGGTTACGTGAAAAAAGGGAAGAAAATCATCGCGACAACAAAACAGGGCATAGCTATATCGGGTATTTTTGGTTCATGAATGGAAGTTACGTGGGTTTTAAAGAGAACATCTCTCGGAAGATTTAGGGGATTAATGAGAGCAGCTGGATTAATTCATGAGAGGCGTGAAGCAGAGAAACAAGATAGAAAGGACCGAGACTTGAGGGGAAGAAATAAAAGATATACTCGGATTTAATCGAGTTATCCAGGGCTGGTTGGATATATAAAGGTCTGTTAGAGTTCAGTCGAGACTTGGGGGGGTACGCTGCTGGGAAGAAGGAAAGGCTGCAGAGGAGTTGTAGCAGCAGCAGGAGGAAGAAGAAGAGAAAGGGTTGCAGACGACGCTACAAAACTGTCGTTCTCAAGAACCCTAATTGAAGAACATTGGACCAACGAGTAGCAGTCTTAAAGTTAACAGAAGAATACTTATATCGTTTATAAGGCAGACTTATTCTTCTGTAACAGTCTGTTTGTAACGCCTCTTTAGCGTTGCGAACTGCCTGATTTATTAGTTCTCTCTTGTTTTTCACCTATTTGAGCTATGAACAACTATTTTGAGCACGTGAATAACATGAGGAGCTAAACCCCAACACTGGGACGATGGAGGAAACCATTTTTCATGCGTGTGGTAATTCTATTAATTCTTTTATGACTTATTGCATTGATTTTTTAATCGTATCTTATGATTTTTATTGAATGATTGTGATTTCAATTGATGGGTCATGCTTTCTTAAGTGTTTTGATGTCTCATGCTTTAGATATCTGAGTCATTACTTTCAAAATCTACTTTCGGCAATGAATTAGAGTCAATAAATTTGAGCTATAAATGTCTAGAATTATTAGTTGAACCACATGAATGTAAGAATTGGTGGAATCCTGAGTCTCAGTAATCTCTCGATATCGTGACAAACTTGCGTATATATTTTCTTTGTTTTTAGTATTTTCTGAAACCAAATCTTTACAAGTCTGAGTTGAACGAACTTTACTACCACTTTACTACAACTTTCAAAACCACATCACTTACTCAACCCTTTATATAGGGTATTACATAGTGGATGACAGCTAAACTATCCTTTATTTTCGGGAATGACTCGCGAAGTATCGCAAGTGTATAAGTGTTCGTCTTCGCGACACTCCTAAATCTCGCCAAATCTTCACACTTTTCTCATGTTCTGGCTGTCGTCATCCATTGCGTCATTTATATTACTTCCATGCGACACCTTCGTAATGTTGTTGTTTATTAATCTCGCGAAGTATTGATGTCGCGATATTCTAATCCTACATCTTGCCTCTTCTCATGTCTTCTCTGCGAAGGAGAGAATGTCATGAGAACTAATATTTTGAAATGCCGCAACAGCTTATCTTCATCTGTTTTAACCGTTTACTCTTGACCATTCATGTCCCATCTCGCATTAAATGCATTTGTTTTCTCGAGGATCCTTCTCTCTATATATAGTTTTCTCACCCTTCTCTTCTTCTCTTTTATTTTCCCTCTGCAACTTTCCTTCAACTTTCTTCCTCCGCAATTTGCGCTCCTGCTACTGTAAATCTTCCCTTTTTTCTTTCTCTCGATCTTCAATTCTCTATTCATTTCCATATTCTAATAATGGCTTCACTTGGTCGTACATATAAACCCCTTTTCAATGAAGTTCGAAAGAATTTGCAAGAGAAGGGTTTCACCCTATCAACCATTCCTAATCAAGAATCTTCGTCTATACTTTCTGCAAAACTGTTTTCTGATCATCAGTGTGATGATCAAAAAATCATAATCTCGCTATGTCAACTCCTCGCAGGACTTCCCATTCCTCTATACAATCCCGAGATGCCATTATTCTATGAAATTCTTGCTCATGAGAAATTCTCGCGAGATATTTATCAATTGAGCGGCGACTGCATCCGTCTAATGCTTGAATTCGCCAACCGTGGCGCTGGTAAAGGATCTTTATATCCTGATGATGTAAAAGATCCTAAATTCGCAAACTTAAAAATTTTCGCTGAGATGTATACTGTGGAAAACTTTTTTGAGAATTATTCAGTGATAAATATGAGAAATGATAAATCTCGCTGGGGTGCTCGATTGAAGAGAAAAGATAATATTCACAGTGATAAACTGCTTATGCAAGATATAGACTGGCACTCGGGTAAAAATAATACTCCTCGCCACTCCAAAGATGAGAAGTGGTGGGTTGTTCCTTTATTTCTGAACGGACCTTATATTGCAGGTTCGCATGTACTCCCTGCGAACCTCGCAGACTATCATCCTTGGGAATTTAAGTGGCCCGAGAAGACAAAAGAGGTATATTTCCTTTTTCAGTTTTGCTTTGCGATATTTTCTTCCTCTTTTACTTACTAAACTTGCAAAATTTTCATATTGTTAAATTGAGAAAGAGTTACAAAAGAAATCCAAAAGCGAGTACCCTGGCGATACTCCGATCAATCACGGATGAAGTAAGAAATATTTTCTTTTGTTATTTTAAACAATATTGTTGCCTCTGTTTCTTATCTTCATTCGTGTGCGAAGGTTGACGTTGGAGAGATTGATGTTCCCGAAGCTGCGAATACTAAAGGCAAGAATAAAATCACTTCTCGCAAGGATAAATTTTCTGGTCCATCTTCTAAAAAATGGAAAATACAACCCTCTTCTCATTCTAGTTCCCAATCTAGCGAGGATTCTGACGAAGATGAAAATGAGATTGGTACTTCTTTTGCAAAGGAAAGTCATTCGGTCGAATCTGCTATGACGCAATTGTCTAGTATCTTTTCTGATTCTATGCAAGGGTTGGGAGATGATCATTTATCTGCTACTTGCGAAGCTCTCGCTAATATTTGCGATGCCCCCTTGCTAGTGGATAATGATTCTTTTCGCGGACTCCCAGTTTCTTAAATGCTCTCAATGCTTTGGTATGTTCATATTCCTTTGCTTTTCTATGACTTCGATTATAAGCTTTATCTTAACAATTTTCTTTACTTTCCTTTATAGTCTGGGAGAGCTTCCTTTGTTGTTGCCTCGGATCTCGAGAAAAGACGCGACAATCTTGAAAAGAAAAATCTCCAACTCAAAGAGAAGATCCAAGAATTAGAAGCGGAATTCTGACGTCTCGCAAGAAAGATGAAAAAATTCAACGGTTGGAGGTTGAGTCTACTTCTCAGAAGAATAAAATATCTACTCTTCAAAGTGCAAATCAACAACTTTATGGTACAAAATTTTTACTCTTCAAATCGTCTTTATTTTGTCATCTGCTTTTCTTTGCCTGATTTATTATTTTCGCATAAATATATAATCTCTCTGAATAAGCCATTCTTCTCCATTCATTTCCCGAGCCTATGGACAATGATGTTCATCTCACTCATCTCAACGAATCTTTAAGTAGTTCGTCAAACAAAGTTGATTCCCTTCCATTAAATGAACTTCAAGCCAAATATCGTCTCTTAGAGATTGAGCATAGATCTAGTTTAGGTTTAGCCAACCGATTTAAACAAATGTATTTTGATTCCCATAAGAAAACCAAAACTTTAAGGAAGAAAATTAGTGGTCTCATAGATGACAAAGACCGCATTGCTAATAAAGGTGCACATGCATTAGCAAAATTTCAAAAATCTCTTCTCGAAGTACAAATTGAACGAGATGAATCTCTTCGTCAGAATACCATACTTAATGAGCGAGAAGATCAAATTCGTTCGCTTCTCGTTATAAATAATGATGATGAATTCGCTTGGGCTGCGAAGGTTCTAGATAATGCCGGGGAATAACTTAGGTGTTGATGTTAGTCTTCATGCCGAGAGCATCTTGCCTTGGTTAAAGATATGATATCCGACGAGAGAAGGTTGTTTATTATACTTTCTTGCTCCTTACTTCGTAGTATTGTTATTGAGTTGTTAATTCATTGTCATATGTTTTTGAGAATCCGAGAAGAGATTTGGACAAGGATTGAAGAACTTGAGTCGAAAAGAGCAACTCATGAGAGGGCCTTTCTCTTCGCAACAACAAGTATTCTAAGTTGAAGAAACAACTACAAGCTACAGTGGCAAATTTCAACAATGATGATGTTCATTTTCGTAATCAAACTATTGAGGCAGTTTGCAATGATCACCACATTCCTCTTAGTTCATACCCTTGTCTTCTTGATGATATTCCTGAAGATATGCCTTTCTCGGATGTTTCTGATAGTGAAGCTAGTGAAGAAGAAGAGTCTGGCGAAAAGAATGGTGGAATCGAAGAATCTGACAAAGAAGAAGAATCCTCAAAGAAATAACTTCTTTTTCTTCTTTCACTTCTTGTAATATCTGTATATATACTCTTTTAATCTTCCATTTCTGTAACCCCTTATTGTAAATTTCTTGGATTACTAAATATGAATTCAGCCTTTATTTTCTTTACTTGCGCATATTAATCAAACAATTCTTCTTTGTAATACAACTGACCTGTATTATAAATGCATAAATCTATCATGTGGAAATGAATAACAAGATTTTATCTTATTCATTCCCATACTTGCCTCTGTTATTTATTTTCAAATGAGAGATTTGATCAATTATCTCTGAGTAATGAAACTTTTGAACTTTGCCCTTATTGTTGGTAACTCGATGAAGAAATATAGTCATTTTCGCAAGCTTACTTGCTTCCTCAAATTTTGTGTGGCTATATCTTTATTTATGTTGAAGTTCACCGTTGCGACAAGATCGCAGGATGTCTTCACAAATGAAGAAATCTATTGATCTTGTCTTATCATTGCTTATGTGGTCTTATTTTGCCTTCCTAATTAAAGGTCTTATTTCGCCACATTGCGACAAAATCGCAGGACGTCTTTACATTTTCATGTAATGACCCATTGACCTTGTCTTATCATTTATTAAGTATTTTTGCCTCTGCAGGATATTTTATTTGCGATAATATGACAGGCTTAAATATTCTTGTGAATGTAAAACCCCATGACATTGTCGTCTTTGCGACGTGATCGCAGGACGTTTTTACATTTTCATGTAAAAACCCATTGATATCGTCTTAACCTTGCATTAGTACTATTGCCTCTTCAGGATCATCGCACAAATGTGACAAGCCTAAATTTCCTTGCGAAAATAAAGCCTCATGACATTTGCGTCTTTTGACACTTATCAACTCCCTAATGGAGGGTGCCGCCCTTATCTTCTCCCTGGTTGCCCCTTCAAGGAGGCGTACATCGGCCATACAAGACTAGATCCTCCCATCCGGTCTTAACAACAACCAGTTGTTTTCGCAGTCTCTTATCCCTTATACCTATATGGTTTATGGTTACAAGACTGCACCCTAAGTGGAGTTTTCTTCGGGCCGAGTGCAACATATGCCAAGACTTGCCAAGAATGGCCGAGACACTTCAAATGCCCCAGGCACTCTTGGCTCAACCGTTTACCCCGGCGCCTTGAGCATACACTGACTCCTTGGAAGAGACCCTCGGGTGTCCAACCAGGGTATAACCTTATATATATAGTTGGAAATCCAAGGTATCTCTCCCGGATAGGCTTTCATGAGCCCCAAATCTCCATGACCCGGGTTCCAGGAGCGGTGTAACCTTTCCCCTGAGCCATGTCAAGAGATACCCCCTTATATGACGCACTTTAGGTCTTACATTTTCCTCTTGCGAAATATCATTCGCGAACTAGGGTGTACGCCATAAAGGTTCGTCCCATTCACTCACTCATTCATTTTTGTTAATTCAATCAATCATTCATTTTTGATAATCTCTTGCTATTTTGTTTGCGAAGCTATCGCACAATTTTGCTTTGTTTGTAATAATCTCATTTCAATTCTTCAATCAGATTTTCATACATTCTTGATAGCGAGATTCTCGCATGTTTCTTCTTCACTTATTATTTCTGTCTCCTACTCTTGATATGCCTATGTCACTAATTTTGATAACAATGACTATTCACTTCTTACACCTTTTGATCCTGCTGTTTTCTACTTCTGCACCATTCAAATCTCTTAACGATTCCTTTCCATCATAATTTTCAACTGCCTTCATGCATTCACCTCGCAATGTGTCTTCTCTTCTTGTATCTATGGTATCCACCATCAACCTTTCTCTTCTTTATTCATCTTTTATATTCTTCTTCCAGCCCTTCCTTTTTGCATCTCTCTCCTCGCAACTCTCCACATCAACCTCATAACATTTTTTTCCTTCCATCCAGTATCCCTTTATAATTCCAACACCACTAGGATGAGGAAACTTTATACACTGATGATATGTCGACGCTACACCCAGAATTTCATGCAACCATGGCCTTCCGATCAATGCATTATAAGGGGACTCCACATCGACCACACAGAACAAAATATCAGTCGATAATCCTTGCAAGGGTATTCTCATATGAACTTCTCCTTTAGGCTTATTCGCTGTGCCGTTGAAACCATATATTTTGTACGTCGAAGGTATCAAATCTTCATCCTTTCTTCCCATATTCTTGTAAGTATGGTAAAAAAGAATGTTGACTGAGCTCCCAGTATCAATTAAGATTCTATTGATCGCCCAACAATTTTCTGCTTCATCATCTTCGCCATCAACAGGTTTTGGATTAATTTCTAATTTTACAACCAATGGGCTATCATGTATCTCCCTACCTTGAGGTATCTCTTCTGCAAAGAAAGAAATAATCTGCAATTGCCACTCCTTTAACTTCGATGTCTTCGCAATATTCATTATTTCTTTGTCATCAGCATCCCTCGCAAAAACCCTACTGAGTACATTATCATGAAAATCTTCAATTGTGCGGTACGAATGTACAATGGAATTACAAAACAAATTTTTAGCTTTTGCCCCAACTTCTATTACGAATGTTTCTTTCCCCTTTGTTGAGTTTGTTTTGTGCATTTCTGGTGGTGGTGGTAACGGTTGAACTTTCTCTTCACCTTTTAGGAAATGATTCAACTTTCCTTGGTCAATCATTCTAAGGATGATTCTTTTTATGTTTCTGCAATCATTTGTTAGATGTCCATGAAAACGGTGGTAGGAACAGAATTCATGACTTATCTCCTGGTGGTGGTTCACTTCCCATATTCCATGGCGCAGGTATGTTTTCCATCAAGAGTATTGCTTCCCATATTTTTTCCACACTAGTATTTAGTGGTGGAATCTTGATTTCTTCCCATACTACTCTGTGACGTCGCTGTCCTCCATGATAATTCTGCCTTTGACTTCCATAAGTTTCTTGCGGATGATCCAGTCTTTGAATTTTGTTATTGCCGCCACGGTTGTAGTAGTTCCTTTCTTTATCAAATTCTTCTTGATCACGGCTTCCCATGGCTACTATCTTTGGCTGTCCATCATCTATCACCCTTTCTTGTTGCCCTTGCGAAGTACTCGCCATCGTGTGTATTAATTTGGGTAATAAACTTGCATTCGCAACATTCGAGCTTGTATTCGCAACTGGATATGATTCCATCTCATTTTGTCTTTCCTCTAAAGCAATGTATTCTTCCTGAAGTTCTCTCAACTCAGTCATTGTGATTGTATTCTTGACTCTAAAAATTTGAATATATAACAAGTTGGTTGTGAACATAGCTTTTATGAACGATAGAATGAGATATCTTTCATCCACCCTTCCAGCCATTTCGCTGCACATTGTCTTCCATCTCACAGTTAAATGCTTCAAACTTTCGCCAACTCTTTGTTTTAGTCCAAACACATCTTCGATACCGGGTCGCGAGGAATTGTTACTTATATATGCCCCTAAGAATATAGCTTGTAAATGGTTAAATGACGTAATTGTGTTCCTTGGTAAACCCTCGAACCATTTCAGTGCTTCTCCTGTTAAACTTGTTCCAAAGTATTTGCACAGTATAGCATCATGGTTTTCCCACTGTAGCATACATCTCACATAAGCCTTGATGTGTTGTATTGCACAAGTTGTTCCATCAAAAATGCTGGTTAATGCTGGAAGATTGCACTTTGGGGGTATTCCTCCTAGCTGCACCTCTAATGTAAAAGGATTTTTCGCAGCCTCTGCGATGGCTTCATCTAACTGTCTTCTTCCTCCTTCTCTTCTGATGTTCAATATTCCTTTCATCTCTGCCAATTCTCTCAAAATTTGTTCATTTGCCTCAGAATTCGAATTTATTGGTCTTTTTAACTCTGCCTCTCTCCTTCTGCGTTCGTGTCTATTTATATTTTCTGGTTCATCATTCTCTTCTCTTCTTTCTCTGCGACTTTCTTCCTCACCTCTTTCACGAATTCTCACACCATTATATCTGTCATTTTCTCTTCTTGGTTGTCTATCAGTTTTCCTTTGTATTCTTTCATACTCTTCATTGATGTTTCCATTGTTGCGATTTTGCTCGCGCCTTCTTTCTCTATTGTCATGATTGTTCTGCCGTATTGCTTCTTCCAACTCCCGCTCTTCCATTTCTGCTCTTAATCTTTACCTTTCGCAAGCTAGACGCGCTTGTTCAATATAATGTTTTTCAATGTCATCTTCAATTTCCTTTTGTTTCCTTCGTGTTTCTCTCTCATGCAGTATTCTTCTTCCTTCTTCCTGATTTTCTTCATTAACTGGATTATTCTGCCCTTGACGCTGCCTATTTTCTTTATTTCCGTCATTTTGACCATTCTGTAGAATTTCAGGACGTGGAATATGACGATCTCCTACCACTTCTCTTCTTTCGCAACCTCCTTCACCAAAGTCTAGCTCTCTTTCCAAATTTTCTTCATTAACATTTTCTACAGGTAATGTTCTTCTCACATCCTCTCTAAGTGATCCTGATCTTGACCTGGTATTACTTCTTGATCTTCTATCCTGCAACCTCATATTTTCCATTCTTAACTCATGGTTTTTCCTTGTTAAATTTGCGCGTTCTTCCGCTTCTAACCGCCTTTCTTCGTGTATTGTTCGTCTTAATGTTTCTAATGCTGTGATTTCTTCATTTCCTTGAATTGTTTCTCCCATCTCTTCTCGATTTCTCTCCTCTTGTCCATTATTTATCAATTGTTGCACTTCTTCTCTTTCTTCCATAGAATCTGATCTCCATGTATGCACACTCACCCTATCATAATCTATTACTCTATTTGGTGCTGGTTGAATTGGTGGTTGAATTTGGCCTTCTTCTCTATCTCTTGTGTTTACTCTTGAGGGTTCACCTACTTCATTTCTCCTTTCTCCGACTAATCTCCCCGCTTCTTCTAACAATTGTTGGTTGTTCTGATGTATTCCTTCTTCTAGCCATTTCTTAATTTCTGCAATTTGCCGTAAATTGTATGAAATTCTTTTCTTATTACTCCAAATTTGTCCAAATCACAATGTTGATCTTTACTTTCAATCTCTGTTTCTAGCGCATATGTAGTTGCAGGAAATCCTACACTACACCCCTTACTAGAATTCACACAACTAATCAATTTGAAGATGAATCACTATGAATTTTATTGATTATTTTCTTCAAATGTTTACAAAGGAAGATAGAACAAAGTTAAAGAAATTACAATCACTCCGAATTTTCTCTCTCCTAATGACTTGCCTAACAATTCAAAAAGAACTCTCCTCACAACAGACTTACTCAACCCTTTATATAGGGTATTACATAGTGGATGACAGCTAAGCTATCCTTTATTTTCGGGAATGACTCGCGAAGTATCGCAAGTGTATAAGTGTTCGTCTTCGCGACACTCCTAAATCTCGCCAAATCTTCACACTTTTCTCATGTTCTGGCTGTCGTCATCCATTGCGTCATTTATATTACTTCCCTGCGACACCTTCGTAATGCTGTTGTTTATTAATCTCGCGAAGTATTGATGTCGCGATATTCTGATCCTACAAACGTATCTTTCAAGTCGTGATATATTGAAAACATAACTGCGAAGCTGTGAATTATTATACTCTAGTTATATGTATTATTAAAGAATTATAATACGAAGTATAACGCCTATCTTTTGAACTTCGTATATAAGACATCAACATAATAGTATGAATGCTTTTGTGATTATGTATGGGTATGGGTGAAGATTTCGTCCTAGGAAATAATGTTTTACATTCGTTTAAAGGAAGTACATTCATAAACTTGTTTTGTGAATCGAAAGGGAAATCTCTAGGCTTATTGGTATTGTTATTCATTGCAAATCTTTGGATTACCAATATGTGTGTTTAGTATAACCCCTCATAACTTATTTATGTATCTTGGTAAAAATATTCACAGTGCCTGACTTATGTATCGGTATGACTTTTATTAGTGAAACCAATCTTAAGTAATCACCTGAGATGGTATGATCGATATTTGTAATTGGTGTGACCATTCCTAGTCATTGGGTAACGGATCCTAGAACTTGGTGGGACTAATCACAAGATGTGTAATCGATCCTTGTAGTAGGTTAACAAATTTTAGTAATTGGTGTAACCGATCCTATAACTTGTGCAACCGATCACAAGTAAGTACCATAAATAGTGGTAACCGATCCTGGCACTTAGTTAACCATTTTATGGAAACTAGTGTGATCGATCCTAGTAGCCACTTGGAGGTAGAACCGAAACTTGTTTTGGTAGAACCGTTAAACCCATGAATGGTGATTGAATTTTTTTAATCAATCACATAGTTCTTGGAAATCATATGAACCAATTCTAAACACGTTTGGAAGTGTGGCAAATCGGTTCCAAGATTGTAAATATGAAAGAGAATTTACAAAGTAAAGATGTCGACATACTTTGAACACGTGCAGTAATTATTATCTATTATTGTTCAAAGATATTCCTTAATAACTAAAGGAGAATCCCGGATCGAAATAAATTGAAAATCTTTTAATTAAGGTTTTTAGTTTTATATGCTTTTAATTTCCAGCAATTAAATGCATATCTTTAGAAAATAAAAATTGGTAATGTGCATTTACTAATTGGAGATTTTCTACTGAGATTTCGGTCAATATTTTGTGAGCATTTCGGGAATTATGAAAACCGATTTGGGCGTTTATTGCATATCTTTGAGAATATTCGGTTTTGGAAATTCCTTGGTGTCCAAACTTCCTTGGTCTATAAATATTGAAGTTTGCATTTCAATCAAACTAATCCTCAGATCCAAAGAAAACTACCTTGTTGTGTTATTTCTTGGTGGAACCGTCTATTCGGAGAGGAAAGTACCTAATTAGGCGAAATCTCTTACGACCGCTCGTTTTAAAGACTTATTAGGGATTGGGAAGCTCTACGAGTACCGTTGGTGGGAAACTAGATAATTGCAGTTTATTATTAGTTTTCGATTGATTTGATTGACTAACGGTTGTTGAAATTTGATTGCACCTAGTTTTTTTATGCTTGAGAATCTTCTCTTCTGATATAAGATTCACTCAAACTAGATCGAAGTTTCGACAGGGATCTTTAGACTGTTTGTAGATCTAAAGACGTCTTGTGATAATCCATTGTTAACAGACTTCGTTCTGTGTGTGATTGATCACAAGAGATTGAAGTTGATTGTGTGCAGGAGTTTATTGAAGATCTAAGAAGATTTGAAGACAAAGAAGATTTCTTATTTGAGTTCATAATCTTTGGTGTGCACAAAACTTGATCGGCTGGGGATCCAACTATAATCGGTTTATCTTTTGATAGATTGGATTGATTAGTTGTGTAGATCGGCATCAATACATTTCTTTGTGATTCATAGTATTGATTGCGTAGTCTAAACAATTATTTGGTAGTTGTTGAATAGATTGATCTAAGAACCCTACAAAAGAGTTTATTAGGATAAACGAAAGAGCCTTTTGTCAAACTCATATCACGTTGTTTGAAAAGAGTTGTTACCGAACAGATTTGTTGTTCCTTTACTGTTTGGAATACGAACCAAAGGAATTGTTCCAAGTGCGTGACTTATTGCAAGTTGGAGGCACATGGATACAGAAGGAACTAGGTGAACTATAAGTTTAGTTGCTTGGTCTCAACTATACGAAGTTGGTTTAGATTTTGTATAACGGCTTAATCCTGAGAGTATTCAATTCAGGACAAGGTCCCGGGGTTTTTCTGCATTTGCGGTTTCCTCGTTAACAAAATCTTTTTGTGTCTTTTACTTTTTTATTTCCGCAATTATAATTGTTTTTATTATAATTAGAAGTAAAATACACAAACGTTAATTCCTAATTACTTGATAGGAATCCTATTGTGTTTGGTTAAGTCCGAACCTATTATCAAGTAATCATACTTCGTTGTTGTATTGTCTCGATCTCGTATCCATAGACGATTACACGAAGTGTGAACCGATTAGTTATATTGTCTCGACTCAGTCCATAGACAATCACTTTCGAAGAAAGGACTTATAGGTAGAAAAGTTTTAGATTGAGGTATATTTGGGTACCCTCGTCCTTCAGATCAGGGAAGATCAATACTGCGGAACAAACAAAGATTCATTTTATTCTTCATCACCATTTGCACAATGACATAATAGACTTAATCTTTGTAAACAAAAGTTCATCCTTTCTTCCATCAATATTTGCATAATGACATAAAAGGCTTAACTTTCGTTTGTCAAAAGTTCATTCAATCTTTTATCAATACTTGCATATCGACATATGAAAGACTTAACTTTTGACCACGTATGGGACACTCATAGTTCACGGACGCAAACACACATATCCCATAACAAATTGCAATATATGAAATCATAAAGATTAATACTGCAAAATCATCTTCCAAGTAAACTTTAGAATTTAAACAAATAATTCTAAAAGCATTGCAAGATGAAAACGTTGTACATAGTTATGTGTACTCACAATAATGGCTATTCCAAACCCTAGTTATCCTTCTTAAAACACAAGAATAAAATTCTCATAGGAAGTTTTCCTAGACATTGAGACCTTTGAAAAATTCTTTATCGTCCCCGAACTCCTTGTCGTCAACAGCCATGGGAACATATGGTTCGTGAAGAAAGGAGTCAATTCCAACAAACCGTCTAGGTTGATAATGTCAAACCATGGCCTTCTGAATTTCAAGAGTTCTCATACCAACAACCTTTATTTGTTGAATCTCCTTTCTTGTTTCCCTCTACTCGTCAAGAACATCAGAAAACTTCTGAGAATTTGAAGGAACGACTCTTGGCTTCCTCGCATTCCTTCTTTTTCTTTTCAAAGTTGGAGGTAACGGAGATCTTTATTTTTCCTTCATGATTGATGGCTTAACAATCATATTAATATCTTTTTCATCGGAAGACATGATGCTTGGAGTAGCCATAAGCGTACGGGTTTGTGAGAGGAAATCACAAAATAACCTCAACAAGCAGTCTTAAGTTAAAAAGAGTTTTAGGTAAGGAAAAAGGAATGTAGGGTTACGAAACCTTTAGCATCCAGGTTCATGTATACACAACTCACAACCCTATAATAGGCATAATTGTCTATTTTAACCTTTTTTTATTAAAAAAAACAGAGAATACTTTTCTAATATCAATTATATATGAAAAGTGACATGAATTCCAGACTTTACAATGCTCTCAGAATAAAAAAGAAAATCAAAACAATCTAGACGACTTTTCTTTTTCTAAAGCCTGAGGTGTACAAAATCTTGTCTCTTTTTATCAGGCACATGAGACAAGATGCACTAACCAACACAATTTAAGTTGTGCTGGGGCGAAAAATAATTTGTTCGTCATATCCTTTTTGATCGGAATTCATAGAACCATGTTTCTCATAGTGTTCAGACCATAAAATTCTTTCTAATGGTCTTTTTTTATCCTTGGAAACTAACTTCTTTGACGAAGATAAAATCTTACATACCTCAGCGGTCTTTTGAACAAGTTTAAGCTTGTTTGCTAATCGATTTGCTCTTCGTTGAAGTTTGTTGACATGTCTCAATTTGTGTTTTTACTTGAAACACTTTGACAGTTCATGACCTTTGAGTGAACAATACGAGCATGTCAACCTGGAATATAACTCAGATGCCCGAGATGTGCAAGATGCTAGACACATAGTGGAACCTGAAATATTAGACAGAGAGTTTCCAACGGAAAGGTCAATTTTTTCTTCCAGATTGGTTGAGTTCTCTTATGAAAGAATATTAAGATTGATGTATGTATTGCTACAGTTATCAAAATCAATATTTTCACAGAGAAGCGCAATACTTGATTTTTTATCTTCATTAGAATCATAGTTGTCAGATATTTCATCAAGAGTTGCAGTTAGACCTTTGTTCCCAGTGTATTTCTTTCGATTTGGACACTCATTTGCAAAATGAACAAAACCTTTACACTTAAAGAACTGAGGCATATCCTCGTCATCAGTTTCATCATCATCCTTATTTTTAGGGGGAACACGATTATGGGGTTTATCTGATGACCTGGATTTATCTCTGGAGAACCGTTTACTTCTCTTCAAAAGAAGCTAAACTGTCTTGTGATCAACGATACTGACTTATCAAGATCTTCATCTGATGAATCAGCCTCAGAAAGATCATCTTCAGAGATGCAAAAACTTTTACTGTTATCAAGTAATTTAGTGTTCTTTTGTGCTTTCAGCGCAACATCCTTTCTAGATTTGGATGTATGCTCATGATCAAAGATCTTTAATTTCCAAACCAGAGTATTTCTAGAAATCATTGCGAGATTATTTCCTTCAACGATGGCATGCTTCTTAGAATCGTATCTAGATGGCATAGGTCTGAGAATCTTCATCACAATGTCCTTTTCAGGAATAGTCTTACCCAATGCAAAGGTGTAGATGGGAAAAACGAGTTGCTGGTTTTTAAGAAATTGAGGAGACGACCGTACGGAGGAAACTCCTTGAACCGAGAGAACTGCTTAACCTCACACAAATGCACTGCAAGAAGGGAGTGCTTTAAGTTCGAGAGATTAATCTGTAAGACTCCGGCCTAAACCAAGACAATGGTTGTTCCAGAGTCAATTCGGTCACAAGAGAGGATGGGTCGATCTCTAGGAGGGAAGCTGAGAAATGTGTGGGATCAATGGTGATCGAAGATTGTAGGTGTGTTGTGTATTCTGAACTAAGATAAGTTCTGAATGATTGAATTTGCTCTGTTGAGAGTAATTGCTCAGACGTTGAGTTGTTAATCTCTTGTTGTCTGTTTGATGTAAGATTTTCTTGTTTTCAATCATGATTCAGAAACTTATTTATATTGATAGAATTGTAAAACACCTTAATCCCATGAAGTGTGACAGTTGCTGGAGTCAAATAGTGGGGAAGTGGAAATCGTGTTAAAACCGGTGTGCGGAGACTTGGTTGATTTTCCATCCACTACTTTGCCAACTCCTCCAACTGATTGCACGACTTTCTCACATTCTCATCTTGTGTATGAACACACGTGCTGTAGACCGCCAGACCAAAAACCTAGTTTATATCCCCTCATGTAAAACGATTGATGTCTTGTGATTATGGAGTCTGCAAGGCTGGCGTCTATTTAGTTAGTCAGTTGCTGACTTCATAGGACGATGAGTCCTTGTATTGCTGAGTCGAACGTGATTTGCAAATGTTCTGAGACTCATGAATTGAATGTATCTATTGAGACAGAGGTATGATTCTCAAGTAAATGTTGATAGTTAAGGTGAGCAAATATTGCTCATTCGATGGATTGTTGAATATTAATAGTTGAACCAATATTCCTTAGTCTGAGAAAATATTGCTCATTTGAGCAAATGTTGCTCGTTTGATGAATTATTGGTAGTAGGACCAAATAAAATATTAATTTAAAATACTGGAACTGAACCGAGTATAATTAATAAAAATGTTGATCATGGGATCAATGTAAAATTGTTAGCGTTTGAATCTGGAATTATGAACCTTGGACTCGAAAACCCTAATTTCGATCATTTGCTGATCAATTGATGATTTATTGAAAATCAAACACGGAGTGAAGGAGGGACCGGCTACATGGGATGATGGGTCGACCATGTAGCGCCCAGATGCTCGAGTGAGCAAATACCAAAGTCTCTTGAAGACCAGTTGATGAAAGGATGATTAAATGCTGGTTTAATCATTTATTAAAATAATGCTCGTCTGAGCCTTAGGTGATAAAACCTAATTAATTATGAATAGATGAGGAACCGACCAAGGGGTCATGAAACTGGCCCTTATTGGTCACGGGACCGTATGACGATCGTTTTATGAAGTTCCAAAATTGTTTGGAAGAGTTTGAACCTAATATGACCAAATTAGGTCAAATGATGAAAGTATGTGAGACCAGCCTCTTGCAAGCCAAAGAGCCAACCTTGGTCGGTCAAGGTAATATGCTCGTGTCACCAAAATTCTCGCATCTCAGTCATGAGAATTTTGATATTTTCTGGCGTGCATTTGAGCAATCATTTGAGAAAATATGAAGAAATCAAGGTTTTTGCTCAAACTGAGGAAACTTCATAAGATGAAGGAAATAATAATAATAAAATGAAGGAATCATGAAGTGTGGGACCGGCAATGGCCAAGGCATGGCCGTCTGGCCAATAAGCCCGTCCCATGACACTTTTCCTAATTTTATATTATTTTTCATGATTTTAGGGAAATACCATGAAATCGAGGAGTTTGTTGAAATAATGGAGTTTTCCTTGAAGTGAAGGAGTTTCCATGAGATGAAGGAAAACAATAATATTAATAAAATAAGGGCGTGTGGCACCGGCTTGGGCATGGTCGGCCGGCTAGGGCCCGGTCCCGTGAACTTTCCCTAATTTTATGTATTATTTTCATGATTTGAAGGAATTTTCATAATTTGAAGGAAATATCATGAAATCAAGGAATTTCATGGGATGAAGGAAATAATAATAAAATAATAAGGAATGCAAGGTGTGGGACCGGCCACAAATAGGGCATGACCAGCCGGTTAGTAGGTTTGGTACCGCACACCTTTTCTAATTATTTATTATTTCCTTGATATGAAGAAAACACAAAAAACTGAGGAGTTTCCTTGAAACGAAGGAATTTTGTTCAAATGAGGGAATTTTCATGAGATCAAGGAAAATAATAAAAATATGATAGAATATAAAATTGGGAATTTTCATATTTTGGAATGCTCGTTCGTGCATTCAGGTGCTCGTTAGTGCATTATTGTTGAGTACACTTGCACCATTTTGGTCGGGGCTTACTCGATAGCGGCTCAGATGCCTGTGTGTTGAATATTTATTACTAACCCATGAAATTCTGCTGGGAAGAACCATGAATTGAAGTAACGAAATATTATGAATTAATGTAGAATATTTTCCAGGGATTCAGTTAATGAATCTAATGATTTAGGAATAATTAATTGATGGCTCTATACTAGTACGATCGTCTAGGAGCATTAATTATTCAGGAATTGAGTGATATGAGCTTGTTGAAGCATCATATTTCTTTTATACAGTCAGGGAAAACATTGTTACATCCTGAAGACTTTATTGCTCTATACTAGCAAGCAAGCTGTCTAGGAGCCGTCCAATCTTTCGATTCTATATATAATTAATTACTAAAATTGCTCAATATTTATGAGATATGTCGTTGCCTCAGCTGAGTGACTGCACATCCACATATGCTCCGAGAGATAGTATTCTCAGTCAGAGGTTCTTGCAGAACGAGCTTTCATGCTTTCAATGAGAGACATGAGCCTCAATATTCATCTGATTGCTGGATCAGGAGTACGTACAATTACGGTTTTACGATTTTAGCCTTTGTCGAAAATCCACCATCTACAAAAGGATGCATTAAAAATTTCAGACACGTTGTGATTAAACTCATCAAATGATTCTTCATCTGCCATACAAAGGTTTTCCCAATCAGAATTTAGGTTTTGAAGCCTAGCTTCTTTCTCACAGGTATTCCCTTCAAAACAGTTTCTAAGATATCCCAGGCATCTTTAGACTTCGTGCACGTAGTCACATGATGTTGAAGATCTGGGGTAATGGAGTGCATGATAGCATTTAAGCCGTCAGAATTTTGCTTTGTAGCAAGGATTTGTTCTAGACTATATCTACCAATACCCTTAGGTATCACTACACCATATCCTGGATTTTCCAACACATCAGTTTCGGAGGTGTGCAACGGATATTGGCGTTGCACCACTGACCAACGTCAATATACGTTGCACACCGAAAAATACGTTGGTCAAAATAAATAATATTTGTTTGTTAAATAAAATAAATGGAGCAACGTATGTGAAACGTGTAAAAACGTTTATTTAATATATGACATTTCCATGGGCTTTTAGTAGTCTTTTTTATTTAATCTTAATATTATTTTTATTATTTTTCTTTTTTAGAAAAATCCTAAAATTGGTTCCCCAAAATATTTCCCTCTCAAATTTTTCACCAAAATCATCTTCCCTCCTAAACTTGAATCAACAAATCCCCCTAATTTTCCCTTCTAATTTTTCACCAAAATCATCTTCCCTCTCATTTTTTTCACCAAACTTTAATTTTCTCTCAAATTTTTCAAACACATATATTTTATTACTCCCCCTCTCTCTTATTTCCCCGAATTATAGATATAGTTATTACTCTCGTTTTCTCTCTCTCTCTCGTTTTTTCTATCTTTGAGAAAACGGAAACCCTCGAGACCAAAACCCTCGGATGAAAACTTTTCTCTCAAATTCACAATCAAATCCCAAATCTCTTGAGCTTTACTAACAAATCAAAACCTGAGTTTCAGTGAAATATCTAGAAATCTCGATTCGATTTATTCTCTAGAACCCTAAAAAATTCCTAAACCTAGAATCGAAAATCAAAATCAATTCATGAAATCCGAAATCAATTCATCTGATATTTGATTATCATCAGGTATAAACCATTATTTACTAGTATTGTTGTTTAATTTTGATTTTGTTGACCTAACTCTGTGAAGTTCAAGTCTTATTGCATGTACAGAGTTTGGTGATTGGAAGTTAGGGTTTTACTCTTCCACTGTTTTTTGTTGTTGTTGTTGGTATTATGTATAATTTCAAGTCATGGGTGTGTTTTGCTTTCTGCTTAGTCAAAACATTTAGTTTTATTATTATGGTGTTATCAAATGTTTATTTGTGAGCTATTTTTAGGGTTAAATTGCTTTTTTAGTTTTCAATCTCTTGCTGCTTGTATTCAAATGTCACTTGTTTGATTTGTTACTGCTGGATGTAACCTCAATTCTGTATCGACATGGTTGATTTATTAGGATTGGTTATTTAGTCTCTTCTCTGATTGGTCATCATTGTTGTCATGTTGTTGTCAGATGACAATTCTAAAGTGTGATTTGTGTTTTGGTGCAGGTTTCGTATAGAAAAATTGCGGTTCTAAGGACTTGAAAGGCCGGGTAACCTGTTCAACTTTTGTTTTGCTGCTATAGTGATCATTGTTGTATAAGATTGTATGTTCAGCTTCTTACTGTCTTATTGTTGCCTGCTTATTACTTAGGTATCGACGCATCGTGCACGAAACCTGTTCATCACAGAGAGGGTTTTTTGCTTGTTTGTACTTCTAGTATTTTGTACTTTCTACCTCTCGTATTTTGCGTAGTTTAATTTGCTCGTAGTTTGCTTATAATTCAGTCTCTTGTTATGCATTCAGTTTGCCTAGGAATCAGTTTGCTGGTATAAGAATGATTATTTTTGTTTCATTATGAATTATAGGCTAGAAATAGTGCATCAATTTTATAATCTGGCCTGTCTTTATTATTGTAGAATGTCTCAACAGACTGAGAAAAGATGGATGTTTGAAGATAGGTTTAGTCCTTTGTATAAAACAAGAGTAGATACTTTTATTTCCTTTGCATATAAGAACAAAATTAGAGACTCAGAAACTTGTCCCTGTCCTTGTCGTGTTTGTCGTAATGCAAAATCTAAGAAGTTTGAACTAGTGAGGCATGATTTAAAAGTGTATGGCATGCTAGATACATATGTACATTGGTCACTACATGGAGAGAAGACGACACCACCATCAAAGGTAGTTGCCGCAAATGTAGAACAATTGGTTCAAGAAGAAACTTCAGTGGAGCCTGTAGAGGAACATGTAGCATAGGACAGTAGAGATAATGGGTACAGGTTGGGTAATTTTGTTGACAATTCATTTGGGGTATTTGAAGGGTTAAACGAGCATGTCGATGTAGGTGATTCTGAACATCCCTTTATTCAAGATCCTAGCTTAGGTAAGAAGCACGACAAGTATAAGAAGTTAGCAGAGGAGAAGATATATCCGTCATGTGAGAATGGTCATACAACGCTTTCTGTCATAGTAGAGTTGCATCATGCAAATAAGACTTTTGGTTGGTCAGGGAATAGTGTAACTTACCTCTTGGGATTACTTAAAAAATGGTTTCCAGAGGGCAATACTTTTCCTGAAAAATACCCGATAATGAAGAAGATCTTGAGAGATCTGGGAATGGAGGCTGAAAATATACATGTTTGTGTTAACCATTGTGTGTTGTTCCGGAAAGACCTTGAGAATGCAATAGAATGCCCGACTTGTGGAGCATCTAGGTACAAAGTTAAAGTGGGTAAAGATGGAATATCAAGGCCAACAAAAGAGCCAGAGAAAGTGTTGCGACATTTTTCGCTCGATGAAAGACTTAAGAAGTTTTATACTGTACCATGGATCTCTGAAGACATGACGTGGCATGATAGAGCAGAAGCGTCTTACGATTATATGCGTCATCCAATAGACTTTGTGCAGTGGCAGAACACGAAGGAAAGGTGGCTTGAGTTTGCAAGTGAAGCGCGTAATGTATGGCTTAGCATATCAACTGATGGGTTTAATCCTCGCGGCATCCAGTCTACCGGTTATAGTTGCTGGCCAGTTATCTTGGTAATGTATAATTTGCCACCATCACTATGTATGAAGGAAGAGTTTCAGATCATGTCGCTATTGATACCAGGGCCTAAAGCACCAGGACAAGATATTTGTGTTTTTCTTCAAGTATTAATAGAGGACCTGTAACAGCTTTGGGAGGGTGTTGATGCATATGATATGCGTTTAAATGAGGCATTCAAGTTGAGAGCAATTCTTATGTGGGGTATTCATGATTTACCTGCATATGGAAATCTTTCAGGATGTGTAGTTCATGGTTACAAAGCGTGTCCTGGTTGTGCAGATGAGACGGAAAGTAATTGGTTACCTCACTCCCGCAAGATTGTGTACAGAAATTTCCGAAGATTTCTGATGACGAATCATCCTTTCAGGTCAGGTACATAATGAAAATTTGCTTAGTTCCTTTTTATTATCTAACATGATGAAATGTCGCATGAATTTGATACTGCAATTACCTGCAAAACAACTAAGCATGGCTTTTATATTTGACTTTGGAGTTTCGTGTTCATTGTTGATTTTAACATGTTCAATAATTTCCAAGGGAGTTGGTTTAGAGTTGTTATTGCCACCATTACTTTTATCAACATCCACACCTCCATTAGAGCCCTCAGAATTTTCTTCGTTTGCTATTCCCATTTCTTGTATTACAAACATTTGCTCTTTTCCTTTAATTTAGAATTATACGAATGTTCCTCTAAAGCGAGTCAGTAAGTGAATCAATGATGGTGTTGACAGCTAGGACTAGATATTCTTGACAAGAAAATGAGTTAAAACAACATGTTGATTGGTTTTATATGATTTTATTCAGTTCTTAATTTTCAGTTCAGTTCAGTTCTTCATTTTTTGTCAAGCTTGGTTTGGTCATATATGATCAGTTCAGTTCTTAATTTTTGAAATTTTGACTGTTCAATTGAAAATGAATTGCATTGGTATTGAGAATTTTAGTGTCCTCTTTTCAGGTCAGGCAAGTATATGGGACTCCAAACAAAAGAGAAGGTATTGGCACCAGTTCGATTAACCGGACAAGAAGTAATGGCGAAGACCAGTAATGTTCATTATGTTCCTGGTAAGCTTTCCAAAGACGGTAAGAAGAGAAAGAGAGATTTTTATGAAGTTGATTGCGATGATATTGATTCACCAACTAAAGCGTTTTACAAAACACAGCATCTCCTACAGACTTCCTTTTTTTTTGGGTATTTTGACACAAAGGAAGATAGATAATAGCGAATCTTATAGGCTTTTTGTTTTTGGGTATACTGACTAGGGAGATTGCTTAATATAACGGAGAATTCTACAGACTTCTTTTTAGGTGTTTTTTTGGCTGTAGGAAGATTAGACATACTATGCATCTGTCTACTCTGTCTTTATAGTTTTTTGTGGTTTCTACGTTTGATGGAATTTATCATATATATATATATATATATATTGTTTCTTGTTCATTTTAATGTCAAACCTTTTTAACTCCGCCAATGCGAATGCGTTGCCGGTCCTAAGCCCGGATAAAGAAAGAGGGAGAAGGTTGGTATACTCCTGTCATATAATATGGAGTTGCTCTTTTCTTTTCTTTTTTAGGTAATGGGTTTTCTTGCACCATTTTGGTACCAGTTCTTGACATTGATTTGCTATCATTCTTACTAGTAAGGGTTCTCTACTTTTCACTGTTTTTTTATATATCGGGATGATATTTCAAGTCTGATGTGGTGATTGCAGTTCAATTACTTGTGGAGTATTGAAGAGTTGTTGTTCAATTCCATGCTAACCCGCCGGTGTTCCTATCTAATTTGTTTTTGAAAGGTATGCATTTGAATCCTCACCAATTCCTATCTGATTTTCTTCAGATAGATTCAAATTGAATTGATCTAAGTTAATGTTTAGTAAACCGGTCAAACTTGCATAAATAATGCCAATGAATAATCACAGTTTAGTTACTAACAGAGAGAACCACAAGTGCCGCACTTAGGACCTTTCTATATGCACGCAACAAAGATATTATTTTGAATTATTCAGCTTTTTTATTTCCGTTTTTTTCTTTCACTTTTATATACTTGACACTCTCAATCGCTCCTCGACAGAATGTTCACCTTGGAAGCCAAGGCCTGGTCACAAGCAGGATGATGACATCATAATGACCAGCACCTGACCAGCATTTTGACTATCATGTCCATAAAGTGGGAAGCTTATTACTGAAGTACAAGATCATGTGCAAAGGTATCATTTTGAATATCATACTCCCAATCAAACTCATATATTATCAAAGTGGCAGTTCCTAGATAGATATATTTATACAATTGCAAGTGCATTTTAAATAGTATGCTCAGAGGATGCTATTTGATCTCCAGATTTTGTGTGCTTTCAACAATAAGAACTCTTTCCCCAGTAATATAACAAAGTTGCATATGTGTATAATGTGTATTAGCATGCGCTATCATGTATACCTTGCTTACATGCTTTAGCTGAACCATCTTCCAGGAGATGATCATGATGGGTCTTCAGTTCTAATTGGTAGATATTTATCTCTAGTTTTTTAGTTTACCAGTATGAAAACTTGCATAAATCATGCCAATGAGTATTGCAGCATTTGAATTTATCTGAAGCAACATCCAACTACACTTGATCATCCATTCTTATCGATTTTATTTCGAATTGATTTTTGTAGTTGATTAACTGCCTCAAAATACACTGAGCTTGCTCGATTCTATCAAAATATCAAGGACCAAGGTTTGTGTTTATTCTCCGCATTGTGTTTTATACGAGCATGAAAATAATTTTTTTCAGTTAGTTTTTTTGTCTTCAAAGCTTAGTAATAATAATTCATAGCTGCTGGTGGTGGGATTGGGAGTGCGCATTTATTCTGGTGGTTATAACAAGCTTGTTTCTCTTT
Organism: Papaver armeniacum; assembly: GCA_023531295.1. Classification (NCBI taxonomy): domain Eukaryota; kingdom Viridiplantae; phylum Streptophyta; class Magnoliopsida; order Ranunculales; family Papaveraceae; genus Papaver; species Papaver armeniacum. The sequence continues at coordinate 717,280 of JAJJWW010013575.1, forward strand.
TATATTTATACAGATGTGCTCAGTCGATGATGGTGATGCTGGCCCAGACATTATGGGAAGCAATTACAGGTCATATTTCCATATAAGGTGCCAAGTTCTGTGTTATCTCTCATTAACACACTGAATTTTACCACTAACCTTAACTTCCATATAATACAAGCCTCTAACCCGGTGCAGACGCACCGGATGGATAACATAAGCGGATGACTGAACTCAGAGTTATTATCATCGGGATGTGCACTCGTGATCCTATATATGTAGTTCCCAGACACTTCAATAAATCTATTACCAATTTTCTTTACAATCTACCGCGTTCCATTGCAAAGATCGGTGCTATGATTTATGTTTAGTAGTAACATAATTGGAACTCCAATTTTTAATTGTAACTAATGGTTTGGTATTCCTGAAAATTGCTTCAGCAATTCGGTATGATACAAAAATCCGCTCCGTCATCTTCAATGGCCCTGTCATCAAGTTAATGCTATCTGTGAAAGTATGAATACCAGTATATATATATACGTTTCACTTAAATAATCTATATTCCAATATCAATTGATTACGCAGGATATATGACTGTCACAATATTTTTCATGCAATCCACATCTGGTAATATTAGGTACTCATCTGGTATCTTGAGCCACGCTGGCTCTTCCATGTTGATAGGTGCAGTTTCCGGTATATTTCCATTTCCGAGTTCCAGTACCCAATTACTGAATTCTTTTGTTTCTTTTGTTGCGGTCATTACTCCAAAGTCAGTCGGTTTCTCAATAAGGTTTAAGATTTTGAAATGGCTCCACAGGTCTGACCTATTTATCATTGCGTCAACAATTACTTCCCTGGTTCCTTTGGGAGTCATTGTTAATGTCTGCCTAAAATCCTCACTAAACAAATAGCTTTTCCTCCGAATATCTCTATCGGTGTACCTATAAGATCTTCCAATGTCCTATGTGATTCAAAGGCATATGTTTACTCTGCACACGAACGCCACCAAATGCCTTCGATATGTGATCCACTGTGACAACATGAGTTTTCATCAAATTCTAGGGGTATTTTAAAAGTTGAATGCGTTTTCCTCCCTCCTGGTAATGAAGATACTATAAAAGCGATACGTTTTTCCCGTGACACCATTTCCAAAGATGCAAAAAATAGCCCCATTTTCCCCTTGAGTCGCCTCTGTCACAGCCTTAAACACCTTTCTTTGCACTATATTCAGTCCCTTGTGTGTCCGCAAGAAATCTTGAGTGGAACTTTGACATACTTGTGGGAAAGAAGCTTTGGAATTCTTTGATTGACCTGCTGATTAGGTTTATTCCTCCTTGGTAGTCCAACGGGTTCTGTAACAACAATGGTTGGTCTAGATATAACGGCAGTTGCACTTTCCCATTGTACAACAAATTAAGAACTCAGTTTCATTAGTTTTTTGAGAATACGTATTTCTCTCTTTGAATCAAACAATAGAATGACATTTAAGGCACGTATATATATGTTAGAGGGTCAAATTTTCATCCCTCATTTACTGCTCCTGTATAAAGGAATTGGTTAATAACAATATGTTGAATTATATTTGTTCGAGAATACAAATTGGTGCAAAACTCACTTGGACTTGCCAAAAAAAAAAAAAAAAAAGAAGCAAAACTCACTTGGATTTTGGAATTCATTTTGGTTGCAATTATTGGACGGTCAGATACTTGCATTTCCCCCTAATAGAGTTTGCATCGTGGAAATACAAAAGATTGCATAAACTCGATTACTGCAATTTGGTAGTTGGCAATATATAAATTCTGATTAGGCATTAAATGTGACACCACGTATTCATTATTCTCCTTCGTTATAACTATTAGGCATTAATTGTGACATCGCGGAAGATTATTCGAGTTCACCTGTAGTACTCGAATAGACTGTGCAAACGTTCGTGTGCGCATTAGTTTTCATTATTCCATCAGTATGGACTATGGAATGTGAATCGGTGGTTCTCATATGAATTTCTATTCTGCAGATTGTTTGATTTTCTGAATACCTTTCCTACGCAGAACGATAATTTTGTTTCTTTTGACTCTCGCACGACTGCAGCCTGTTGATTTAGTGCCTCCATTGCAAGTTTTCTCTTGAATCTCCCCGCAACCGGATCAATTTGATGAATTTATCTGAATCAAATTAAGCAACAGTTCATCGCAGATAGCTCCGGGACGATTTTACCGTACCGGAAAACTGGAAGAAATTGCATACTGAATGTTTCATTGGTACGGAATATTCTACTGTTTTCCTTTTCTCGATGTCGGAATATCTTCGGATAGGATTCACCAATACCGGTTCCACAATTCTTTAGGGAATTTTTATTTCACAAAACATTAAGAAAATATGAATGTTATGAACACCTCACATAGTAACCTACTGGACGCCTAGATACGTAGCTGCATCTTCCATCTCTCTGCCTCATGCCATTTTCTATCGTCGGCCATTATTCTGGATTTTTGGGAATGAAACGGTGGGTTGTGGTATGGTAAGTATATATAGGGTTAGTTTGTTACCAAACGATGTTATATCTTCAAAGGTTATGATTTTGGACGGATAATATGTTGCATGGATTGTGACTGTTAGGGAAATCGTTTTGTTTACAATGATGACTATTCAATTCGCCAACTGCACTGTGTCTTAATCTTTTTGGGTAATCCTGTATTATAGGAGGAACCAATCAGAGAGCGATGACAGGGATAGATGACAGGGATAGTTAGCGCTGACATGGCTTCACCAAATGCAAGAGTGATTATGGCGTTGACATGTGGCGATTTTGGGTCTCTTATTATAAAGAAAGATTGTCTCTACTATTCAGGATATTAATTTTAATGCTCTTAAACCATTGGTACTTCTGATACAACTTATATGTAAACAACTGAAGGTATTCTTATGAACTAATTCATATTGTCAAATTCAGAAACTTGGATTCGTATTTATCTTTAAATAAACCGAGTTTTATTATAGTTCATCTATTACATGCTGATTCATATATTTATTACAAGCTGATATATATGAATATATCTTGTTGGATTGTGATATTGGGTCTTTTAGTTGATCTACAATGGTATATGAAGGTGCAGAAACCTGACAGAATTATTGTCGGAATTCTTTTTTTTTACCTGGAATTATCGCCGATATTTTTTTTTACCTGTAAACAGGTTTGCAACGTATATAAGTGTTGCTCAAATTAAAGTAATACGTTGCCTAAATTATTGTAACCCTTGCACAAATTGAAAAATCCGTTTCTCAAAAAACATTGGTAAGCTTTTTGACCAACGTTTTTATACGTTGCACAAATTAATTTGCCCAACGGATTTTGGCGTTGCACAAAAATTTGCTACGCCATGTTTCCAACAGATATTAGCGTTGGTGAAATTCATTGCAACGCGTATATCCGTCCCAAATCGGGTGTTTTGGTGTAGTGTATAGACACATCGCCTTCTATATCAACCGGAGGAGTATAGCCATTAACAACACGTACCCAGGTTTGAAAATCACGAGCTTGAAGAAAAGCACGCATAGTGATTTTCCACCACAAGTAGTTTGAGACATCGAAGACTGGTGGTACGTTTATGGAGATAGAATTTTGTCCATATAGTCAGATCGCTACAAACACCGACTTATAAGGTCTTTAAACGTGTTTTCCTTCTCTGATACCAATTGAGAAAGTGAGGGTACAACAACCTCACCCAATATTTCACTTAGCAATCTGTATGGACTAACTCCAATATACTTTCAAGAGAATCAACTAGACAGTCAGAATCAATCTTAAGAAAAGTATATTAAAGAGTTATATCTCAATCTATTAATTCAATCCGCAATCAAACAAATAATAATTTGCGAGCCCGATTGAATATAAGAGAAATAAACTTGAACGGCACCAAAGACCAATGTTCAAGGATCAATCAATTTCAATCAACAACCAAAGGTTGGATTTACCAATTGATCGATTCAACGCACAACCTGTGATATCTCAATTATATAACAAAATATAATGCGAAAAAGAAATAACACAGACACCAGAAGTTTTATTAATGAGGAAACCGCAAATGCAGAAAAACCCCGGGACTTAGTCCAGATTGAACACCACACTATATTAAGCCACTACAGACACTAGCCTACTACAAACTAACTTCGGTCTGGAATGTAGTTGAACCCCAATCTATCTCACACTGATTCAAGGTACAGTTGCGCTCCTTGCGTCTCTGATCCCAGCAGGATACTAGACACTTGATTCCCTTAGCTGATCTCACCCATAACTAAGAGTTGCTACGACCCAAAGTCGAAAACTTTAATAAACAAATCTGTCTCACACAGAAAAGTCTATAGGAATAGATAAATCTGTCTCCCACAGAAATACCTACGAGTTTTGTTCCTTTTTTGATAAATCAAGGTGAACAGGAGCCAATTGATATACCAGACTTATATTCCCGAAGAACATCCTAGAAATATCAATCACCTCATAATAATCTTAATCGACTAGCGAAACAAGATATTATAGAATCACAAACGATGAGACGAAGATGTCTGTGAATACTTTTCTAACTTGCCTATCAGAGAAATTAATCTCGAGCCAATTTTACAATTGTACTCAACACGATAGAAACAACAAGATCAGATCACGAAACTACAGAGAAAATAGTTGGGTCTGGATTCACAATCCGAATGAAGTCTTCAAGTCGTTAACCTACAAGGTCTCTATAGAAACCTAAGGTTAAAGGAAAATCGACTATAACTTATACAACTAGTATCACACAAGAGGTGTGGGGATTAGGTTTCCCAGTTGCTAGAGTTCTCCTTTATATAACTCCAAAGCATTCAATATTCACCGTTAGATGAAAACCTGATTAGATTCAAGCTAATATCTTCCAACCGTTAGATCGAACTTATCTTGTTATACACACATGAAATGTAACTTCATTTAGGTTTGAGTAACCGTACCTAAACGTGTACACTTAGTTGGTTCAACAGTAGTTAACCAATGGTTAGCCATATGAGCACTTTCATATCAACCGTATTCATCTTCACCAAAACTAGTACAAATGACTCAAATGAACTAGTTAGAGAGTTGTTCAATTGCTTAGATCTCATAGAAGTATACAAGACACAATCGAAGCAAAAACAGTTTTGATTCGCTCGAATCGATCATGAACATTATAGCCAAGGTTTGCAAAGATTGTATTCCTTAATTTATATATGTCTTAGTTCACGAATAAACGGTTTTTAGAAAATAACCCACTTAAGTACGCATAAGCATACCGGTACACATACTTAAGTACCCGGACTGAGCTTGTTTTTAGTTCACAAACTCTAGCAGAAATTCACGGGATGTGAACTTCCGACAATACGCGTACAGGTACGCGGACTTAGCTCCGGTCATCCTAAAACAGTAAAGTACGCATACTTTGGTTCAAGGATTTTGGACTTACACAAGTATGAATTCACATACAATGTTTATATCCAAACATGGTTATATATTCTAAACTCTCATTTCAATCATTGAAAATTTCTTAGAGGACGTTATATAGTTGTTATTCACAAACTATTTTTCGTCAAAGCGATTTTCAAGTTATTGAAATAATCAACATGAGTTTCGTCACTAGTAAAGATGAACTTGGCCAAAGCGAAAGCATATTTCGAGAAATAGATAAGCGAGATAAACTCGGCTTGAAAAATCAAATGTGTATAATCGAAGTCTATATAGCAATACGACTTTTGTCTCAAGATAGGAGATTGAGTTGATAAACTTTTGAGTGATAGATAAGTTCAGGTCTCCACATACCTTTTTGACGATGAAGTTCCACCAGTTCCTTGAGTAGTTCTTCGTCTTTGCATGATGAATGCCGTGGAGTCTAGAGCTCAACTACACTTACTATCCTAGTCCGAGACTTAGCTATAAGTAGACTAGAAATCAAGACTTATAGTTTTGACAACTAAACTTGACAAACAAGCTTGAGATAGCAACGCTTGAGAGTTCGACCGAGCAGTGCTCTAACAAATGGCTATATTCTCATAGAAGTATACAAGAACATAATTGAAGCAAAATCGGTTTGATACACTCGAATCAATTCATGAACATTATAACCACGGTTTGCAAAGATTGCGTTCCTTATTATATAAATGTTTAAGTTCATGTACAACCGATTTTAGAACTTTAACCTTCAAGTATTCAAACGGGTACGCGTACTTCCAATCCCAACATAAATATTCGGAAATGAACCTTACGCAAGTACGCGAATGGGTGCGCATACTTAGGTTCCCTGATTTCTCAAGCCAACAGGTACACGTACGTGTACGCATACTATGGTTCCTGGACATGGATTACATATGTGCAAGAGTACACAACATGTCATATCCAATAATGTTTAAGTGTTCTAATCTCTTATTTCAATCATTGAAACTTTCTTAGAGGATGACAATATCCATTTTCACACACTATTAGCATCAAAGTAATTTTCAAGTTATTGAAATAATCATAACGAAACATTCCAAGTCTACATCAAATTATTGTATCACACAAACCATGTAAGATGTTACTCGGAAATTTTCACATGATCATCTTTTGACTTGTGTCAAGAATATAAGATGAACTTGGTCGAAGCGAAAGCTTGCCAACACATATTCCGAGAAATATGTAAGCGAGTTAAACTCAGCTAGAAATCTCAAATGTGTATAATAGAAAACTATATCGTAACACGACTTATGCCTCAATATAGGAGATAGAGTAGAAATAGACTTTCCAAGTGATAGATGAGTTTCAGTCTCCATATAGCTTTTGTTGATGAAGTTCCACAAGCTCTCCTTAGTAGTTCTTCGTCTTCAAATGATGAACACCGTGAAGTCTAAGGCTCAACTACACAATCTATGTCCTAGTCCGAGACATCTATAAGTAGACTAGAAATCAAGACTTATAGTTTTGATCACTAACATTGACAAACATCCTTGAGATAGCAACACATGCGAGTTCGACTGAGAAGTGCTCTAACAATCTCCCCCTTTGTCAATTTTAGTGACAAAACTATCAATACATATGGATTACAAAATAAATAAAACTTTGTAGCTTCTCATCCAAATGCTTGATCTCCTTGGCATCTTCAACATGACTCAAAATCTTCGTCACTTCCAAGTACTCCATGATTCTAAACGTGTTCAACTCAGCATCATAGTTGTTGAAGATCCGTAGCAATAACAATGAGAAAACAAATGCTCTCAATCATTGTTATACAGTGTCATAGTATCATTACACAGCATCAAAGTTCAATTGTATCACAACTTTGACAACAATACTATGGTGATACGTATCACTCCCCCTTAGTCAATACTTCATCTCGAAATGAAAACCACTCCCCCTTACATAATGATCCGTAAACCATATGTATTTTTAGTATGAAACTACACATTAATTCTCCCCCTTTTTGTCAATATAAATTGGCAAAGGTACGAAAACTAGTGGGATCCTCATGAAATTTTCATAGAGATACTTCATGACCAAAAGAGAATAACATACCAACTTATTTAGATGCAATCATATAGCCAAAGTTAAATGCATTCATCAAGGAGTTCAAAAGATACAATATAACCCCTACAATATTCCACAGCCGCACTCCCTACAAAGATTTGGCAATTAAGCACAAGTTTAAAAAGAACTCTCCCCCATAAAATGTCATTCCCGAAAGAACAACAAGAGTGACCTTACTTTTACAATAAAAGAAGGATTTCTTTGGACATTAGCAAATCACATAAGAATATGAATTTGTATCAAAACATCTCAATTGAATTAACCACAAGGAAAATGATCAATTCAATTGGCCATGCTGATGCGTGTCGTAACCACAACAAATTAATTAATACTTTACTACCTAATTAACAAGTAATATAGGGTAGTCAAGGTCGATCCCACGAGGAGCACGAGACTCTAGTTGTAAAAGTTGTCACGAAAGGGGGGTGTAAAAAGCAAAAGAAAAAATAAACAAAACAATTAAAAGGTAAAGTTAAAAGCAATAAGAGAGACGAGATCAAGGAATCCTTCTTTGTTGCAAAACAATGATTCAAGTTATGTTCTCTTCTACTTGTTATTAGTCACAAATTATCACCAACCGTAGGTAAAGCAGCTAGCTCAGTGCTAAACCCCTAAATCCCTTATATCACCGGATACGGAAGTTCTCGACTACCGGATTCTAATCACCAAGCCACCTAGAATTAGCTCAACCTAGATGTAACTTGGCTCATGCATTAGGTTTTGTGAATTTCTTAGGTCGATATTAGTAGTTAGACTCTTAGCTCAAGGTCTACTTGCTAACGTTGTTTCTACACACAATTGCTCCACGGAATCCCTCCGCAAGGTCTCGTGTTTGCTACTTATGTAAAGAGTCAAAGAACGATTACTTATCCCCTAACTTTCACTAGCTTTAGATCGAATTAACAAATCAATTTAGTTGGCCACCTAAACAATCTATCAATCAATCATGAATGTCTTTAAGATCACTCCTATTAGTAAAAACAAACGATAATCATGTGAAAAAACCTCAAGATAGAATTAAAACAAAAACTCAAATCATATTAAGAACTAGGAATTCATCCTCAATCAATAAAATTAGCTACTCATGTTAAAGAGTTCACACAAAGAATAAGAAAAGAAAAGAATTGTGTGTGTAGAGAGATGTGTGTAGAGAGGTAGATGTAGAGAAAGATCTCTATTTATAAGCTTCAATATTCTCCAAATCTTCTAAGGAGTAGAATCCTTTTCCTTTTGCAATTCAATTTCCAATTCCAAGCTTTTCTCAACTCTTCCACCTTCTCTTTCCAAATTTGAGTCCAATTCTCCATCCAATTCCTAGCCCAAGTCTTCACACCCATGAGAGAGGTCCATAGAAAATTCTGGAATTTTGCTCGTAGGAAAAACCGGGATTATGGCGGAATTTGGCGGAAAACGTCCTGCGCCACGGCCGCCTGAAAATTTTGTCGTCGAGAGAATATTCGACGGAATATTCCGTCCAGGTCCTCCGTTAGGACTAACGGTCAAACTAGTCAACCGTCGTCAAGCTGTTAGTCAGCGGTCAAGGTAGCAAAGAGTCGACCAATGAGTCACCAGTCTGACTCGGTCTTAGTCGGCTGAGTCACTGAGTCAACTCGGAGTCAGAACCGAGTCAGATACATGAGTCAGCACCGACTCAGAGATCCTGGTGTCTAACTGGGCTGACTTAACCAGGCCACAGTTCTGCACAGGCCAATTCTTGCTTTCCAGCCATGATGGCTATACGTACTGCAGCCTTCCATCCTTTTTGCCAATTCCTTCCCTGATTTCCTTGAGCACCATTACCAACTCACAGTTTCCATTGCATTAGATCCTGCCACTCCCTGAGTCACCATATTACAGCTCCAGCCCAGCCATTGCCTCCATTGCACAGCTCCAACTCAGTCCATGCCACCTGCAAAACCTTCATCTTCCCTGACTTGAGCACCAACCACTGCCATCAGGTCATGGCAAACTCCATTATCCCCCGGATCTCGACTTGCACTGCCACACCACCGCTTCATTAGCTCATAGCATTGCACCATCATCTCCCCGGGCAAGCTTCATGATTGCCCTTCTTGCAGCATAACCCGGCAACAACAGCACCCATCAGTCATCTCTGCCACCAGTCTGCAGCATCCATAGATATAACTCACAGCCACTGCTACAGCCATCAACAAATCCAGGCCAGTTCACAGCAGCCACACAGAACCTGCAACCTAAACTATGGCTTCACCTCCAACAACTCCACCAGACTTAATCAACAGAGCCACAACCATTCTAGCTCTTGAATTTCAACATTCCAAAACAAACCCATAAATCAAATCCATCTTCTTTGTCGATTGCACTCAACAGCATCGACTCCTTCTCTCCTGAGTCCCTGAATCGATTGCAAACACCATCGATTTACTTCTCTGTCTGATTTCTTCACTGGGTTTCGATCTTCTTCTGATAAATTTCATCACATCGCAAACCCTACTCAGTGAAACTCAAACCCATTCGATCTCAAAGCAGCAGCTCACCATCGATAGCAGCTTCTCGATCTCCTCTCTATGTTCTTCATCCTGAGCTTCATCACAGCCGATCGAGCAATTTCTTCTCGGTCTGTTCTTCAATTTCTCCCAGGACAAACAATAGCGGCTTCTTCATTGCATATTCGAACTCATAACATACCCATTTCGATTGGCCATCATCTCGATTCAAAACCCAACAAACAACTTGACTTCAATTGTCACGAAACCCCCATCACAGATTCTCTATTTCCGGCCAGAACCATCTACGATTTCATCTTGAATTCTCCCAACTCGCTTCAATCTCTCGAGTTCTTCTTTCTTCTCCATTGCCGATCGACTTCATCTCACAAAGCACCACCGAGATATGAATTCCTCCAACCTCCTCATCGATGTTACAGCAGCAGCTGTTTCTCTGTATTTGATTCAGACAGAATAATTGAGAATTAATTCTCAATTTAGGGTTGGTAAATGGGGCAAATCGGGTACGGGTGTGGGTATATGGTGTGGGTAAATGGGTTTAGGGTGTGGGTGGATTCAGACACCCACACTTAGATACACCCCAATTGTGCTAGCTGATAATAGCACTACGTTTCTGGATAAGGGCTACCCAGTTTGGCAGCCCCTTAACTTCAACTGGGCTCCATATATCAATCGCCTGCAAAATGACCTTTTTGCCCTTTTTGCTCAAATTGGATGATTTCTTCTTCTTTTCCTCCGTGCGACTCCAAAGTAGCTATAAAACTCAAAACAAGCGTAAAATACATAATTTACAAGAAAAATAGCAAAGAAAGCATAAACTACTAGATAGTAAATTAGGTGTATTCTACACCTATCAAATTCCCCCACACTTAGACTTTGCTAGTCCTCGAGCAAATCAAACTAAAAACTCACAACTCCAAAGCGTTCAGCGTCACAAGCATCCAAAGAGCTATGAGGACATAGAGTTTTCGCATGCTAGTAATAAGAAGTTAGAAATACTAAAGAACATATTCTCGTTCTTAAATGTTGAGTGAGAAATAACCACACCATAATGAGAGAATGCGTGTTTGAGAAACGATCAATAAGCATTTCGCCTCGACTTCGCCTCACCAAAAAGGATTTTATGATAATTGCACTCAAAAAGACTGACTTTTTTTATGGTTCTCACATGTGTGCGGTAGGAATGAAGATAGAAATCCCGCATCACGTTGAATGGTGGGAAGGATAACTTAGAAATATTTTTAAAAACCCACATCTTTTAATATTTTGAAAAACCATTTTTCCCGACGATCTCTACGAAAGGAAATCAACCATTTATATTGAGGATGGGATTACTTTCTCACCTTCACATCCGATCGCCAATTATGATAACACCACTCTCACGGCATCCAATAGAAACGTCTTCCGCTCCTCGTCTTTAACTTCTTAGTCTTCGGTTTCAACTATTGATGATAAACCCTTGAATTTCATAAATCCATAACAATTTATAACTCTTTTTACCTTGAAAATCCTTGTCGCTTGAAACTTCCTTATATATTTTCCTTCCCCACGGCTCATTAAATAAAAATAAGAACAAATATTTCTCTTGTTTTTCTCTTTTTTTTTTTTTTTTTTTTTTTTTTTTTTTTTTTTTTTTTTTTTTTTTTTTTTTTTTTTTTTTTTAAGAACTAGAGAAATTAAATACAAAATAAACCATGGCCGTGGAAGAAGTATTTTACCGCTTGATTCTTCACAACTTGTATCGTCTTGAAATCATAAACTTCAAAAATTCTCACCTTTTGATTTTTCTTCGCTTTCATGAATAAGTCTTCATACTTGGATATAAAATTACCTCATTGTAGTGTAAGTCTTCAACATATATGTAAAAATCCGCTCTTTGTATGTTGCTTTACTTATATTTGAAATTTGCTCCTTTTTCTAGTTCCGTTGCTTGTAAACCTTAAACTTTTCCAACTTTCCTTGTAGATTTTGATGTCGCTCCTTGTTGATGATGAGAGTGTTTCTATGGATCCGTTGTTGTCGAGAGAGAATGGTGCTAACTGCAAATCGAACTACAAGAAGGAAGCTTTCATCCATGGACGTCACCCTCATGATTGACAAAATTAGCACTCAAGAGATCAAAGAGTAGTGCTTTTATTGGTGGGAGGTTGGGTAGCTCACCATTCTACCGGAATTAACGTACGGTGACACACACTCAAAAGAAGCTCTTTAGTAAATAGAAAATTTCTGGTCGGTGCCTCTCATGATATAATACGGGTAGTCTCCACTAATGATTGATCAGCAACTCTAATAACGCATTTCTCCCTGCACCAAATTCGCATCACCGGCATGATTAAATCCATTATTTAACACTCAAACAAACAAGAAATCCGAATGTAGTTCTCTAACATTTCCAAGTTCAATTATGTCGGTCAAAATCTCTATGTAAACATACCTAGAAGTATGCTAGTGACTCTAAAATCTTTAAAAGTTGGAATTTTTAAGTAAAACTTTTTTTTCTTTTTTCAAAATTTTTTAATTTTTTTTTGTAATTTTTTGTTTTAAAAACATGCTTAACCACTCCCCCACACTTAAACCTTACATTGTCCTCAATGTAATTGAATCCTCCTAGTAAAGTCAAGGTGGGAGATTTTAACATGATAAGAAACAAGAAAAAGAAAAAACAAAAAGCAAAAAGATAAGAAATACAAAACCGATGGGTTGCCTCCCATTAAGCGCTTGTTTTAAAGTCGACGGCCCGACTTGGCTCTTGTAAGATTCATTCCCCATATACTAACAATCGGAAAATTTGAGGATCCACCCATAATACCTGTTTTGCAAATAATAACTCCATACAAATGTTAGCACAAGAAAACAATAATGATGTTATCGCTCGATAGAAATTTCCCCCACACTTATTCTCGTCCACACTCGGAAGTGTATAAAGAACATAGAAATCGGGAACTTCCATGTATTCTTCTTGGCAAACCTGCATAGTGTTAGTATCAAGTGTTTCCAATGGTGGATATTTAGAAACAAAATCATCCAAAAATACTTTGAAGCACATACATTCAAACCAATAAGAGGTAAAGGAGAAGAATCAATAGGCAAAGGGTTAGACAAACCTTTCAAAAATTCTTGTATTATAGAATCCTCTTCATCCTTAAAAAATTCAAGTGCATTACTTACCTCTTGTATATCGTGGTCCTCTATTAAACCTTGCAACCATTCTTCGTCGTTTTCTACCTTAACCATAGTCTCGGTATCATCATAATCATTCGCAAGTTCAATTGGGTCTTCCACAAAATCAATGAATGTGGTTTCATCCTCTATAATCATCTCTTCAACATTCTCATCATCGGAATCGGGCCATTCACTAAAGTGATTCTCATCGGTATAGATTGTAAGATCTTCTTGTGCGGGTGTTACACCGTTTACAACAATAGGTAAGTCACACCCAATCTCCTCCTTTTGAATAGGTGAAGGATCGTTATTATGATCCGGAGTTGGAATAACTTCCTCATTGTCGGAACATTCATACACTTCCGCGGACTCCCATCTTTCCTTAAGAAATTTTTTCCAAGCAATAAATGCATCTTCCTCAAGCTCTTCCTTTTGAATAGGTGATTGATCATTATTAAGATCAAGGCTCGAGTAATCTACACTAGCGTCATCAAAAGTCTCCAAAGGTTTGTCCTTTTCAACACAATCATCTTCATTTTCGGACTCACCATAATAAGAATCTTCATCGGTGTCATTACCTTTATCTAGACGTCGTTTAAGTTCCATATGAATGGTCCTACTAATTTCTGCGACAAGCTCTTCCGAGTCTCCATCATCTTCCAATTTGTATAATTTTTGTGCAAGTTTCCTGACGTTCACACGCTTACCACCGTTGATAGAGTTTCTAGACGGCATCTCCTCTTTTGGAAAAAGTGAAGGAAAAACACGATGAAGAGGAGTATATTCCAAATTCTCTGTCTGCACATTACTAGAAAACAAATTGTTAGATGCATAACTATCCTTCCATCCATGTGTTTGTCCACTTACATACCCGTCATAAGGTTGTTGATATGTATGAGAATATCCATAAGGTTCTGTAGGAAATTTATCATAGCCAAAATATTGGTTTTGATTGTATCCTAAGGATGGTTGGAAGTTGTCATAATGTTGAGGTTGAAAACCGTATTGATTGTTGTAATATGCTTGCTCTTGTCCACCATACATGGCACCTGAAATACGATTCAAAAACTAAGTTAGATACGGAATAGAATCCAACAAAGCAAGAATAAAGCAAAAAGAAAAATAAAAACAACTAAAATCATCCATTTGCTCCCAAGAACGGCGCCAAAATTTGATGCGTGTCGTAACCACAACAAATTAATTAATACTTTACTACCTAATTAACAAGTAATATAGGGTAGTCAAGGTCGATCCCACGAGGAGCACGAGATTCTAGTTGTAAAAGTTGTCACGAAAGGGGGGTGTAAAAAGCAAAAGAAAAAATAAACAAAACAATTAAAAGGTAAAGTTAAAAGCAATAAGAGAGACGAGATCAAGGAATCCTTCTTTGTTGCAAAACAATGATTCAAGTTATGTTCTCTTCTACTTGTTATTAGTCACAAATTATCACCAACCGTAGGTAAAGCAGCTAGCTCAAAGTGCTAAACCCCTAAATCCCTTATATCAACGGATACGGAAGTTCTCGACTACCGGATTCTAATCACCAAGCCACCTAGAATTAGCTCAACCTAGATGTAACTTGGCTCATGCATTAGGTTTTGTGAATTTCTTAGGTCGATATTAGTAGTTAGACTCTTAGCTCAAGGTCTACTTGCTAACGTTGTTTCTACACACAATTGCTCCACGGAATCCCTCCGCAAGGTCTCGTGTTTGCTACTTATGTAAAGAGTCAAAGAACGATTACTTATCCCCTAACTTTCACTAGCTTTAGATTGAATTAACAAATCAATTTAGTTGGCCACCTAAACAATCTATCAATCAATCATGAATGTCTTTAAGATCACTCCTATTAGTAAAAACAAACGATAATCATGTGAAAAAACCTCAAGATAGAATTAAAACAAAAACTCAAATCATATTAAGAACTAGGAATTCATCCTCAATCAATAAAATTAGCTACTCATGTTAAAGAGTTCACACAAAGAATAAGAAAAGAAAAGAATTGTGTGTGTAGAGAGATGTGTGTAGAGAGGTAGATGTAGAGAAAGATCTCTATTTATAAGCTTCAATATTCTCCAAATCTTCTAAGGAGTAGAATCCTTTTCCTTTTGCAATTCAATTTCCAATTCCAAGCTTTTCTCAACTCTTCCACCTTCTCTTTCCAAATTTGAGTCCAATTCTCCATCCAATTCCTAGCCCAAGTCTTCACACCCATGAGAGAGGTCCATAGAAAATTCGGAATTTTGCTCCGGAAAACTGGGATTATGGCCGAATTTGGAGGAAAACGTCGTCGTCGGCTGAAACCCGAAAATTTTGTCGTCGAGAGAATATTCGACGGAATATTCCGTCCGGTCCTCCGTTAGGACTAACGGTCAAACTGGTCAACCGTCAGTCAACTGTTAGTCAACAGTCAAGGTAGCAAAGAGTCAGCCAATGAGTCAGCTGGTCTGACTCGGTCTTAGTCGGCTGAGTCACTGAGTCAACTCGGAGTCAGAACCGAGTCAGATACATGAGTCAGCACCGACTCAGAGATCCTGGTGTCTAACTGGGCTGTCTTAACCAGGCCACAGTTCTGCACAGGCCAATTCTTGCTTTCCAGCCATGATGGCTATACAGCTGCAGCTTCCATCCTTTTTGCCAATTCCTTCCCTGATTTCCTTCAACCTAGATGTAACTTGGCTCATGCATTAGGTTTTGTGAATTTCTTAGGTCGATATTAGTAGTTAGACTCTTAGCTCAAGGTCTACTTGCTAACGTTGTTTCTACACACAATTGCTCCACGGAATCCCTCCGCAAGGTCTCGTGTTTGCTACTTATGTAAAGAGTCAAAGAACGATTACTTATCCCCTAACTTTCACTAGCTTTAGATTGAATTAACAAATCAATTTAGTTGGCCACCTAAACAATCTATCAATCAATCATGAATGTCTTTAAGATCACTCCTATTAGTAAAAACAAACGATAATCATGTGAAAAAACCTCAAGATAGAATTAAAACAAAAACTCAAATCATATTAAGAACTAGGAATTCATCCTCAATCAATAAAATTAGCTACTCATGTTAAAGAGTTCACACAAAGAATAAGAAAAGAAAAGAATTGTGTGTGTAGAGAGATGTGTGTAGAGAGGTAGATGTAGAGAAAGATCTCTATTTATAAGCTTCAATATTCTCCAAATCTTCTAAGGAGTAGAATCCTTTTCCTTTTGCAATTCAATTTCCAATTCCAAGCTTTTCTCAACTCTTCCACCTTCTCTTTCCAAATTTGAGTCCAATTCTCCATCCAATTCCTAGCCCAAGTCTTCACACCCATGAGAGAGGTCCATAGAAAATTCTGGAATTTTGCTCATGGGAAAACTCGGGATTATGGCCGGAATTTGGCCGGAAACGTCGCCCGCCCGCTTTGAAAATTTTGTCGTCGAGAGAATATTCGACGGAATATTCCGTCCGGTCCTTCGTTAGGACTAACGGTCAAACTGGTCAACCGTCAGTCCAGCTGTTAGTCAGCGGTCAAGGTAGCAAAGAGTCGACCAATGAGTCACCGGGTGGTCGACTCGGTCTTAGTCGGTGAGTCACCGAGTCAACTCGAGTCGAACCGAGTCGGATACATGAGTCAAGCACAGGCTCAGAGATCCCGGTGTCTAATCGGCTTTGTCTTAACCAGGCCACATTCTGCACTGAGCCAATTCTTGCTTTCGGCCATGATGGCTATACACTGCAGCTTCCATCCTTTTGCCAATTCCTTCCCTGATTTCCTTGAGCACCATTACCAACTCACAGTTTCCATTGCATTAGATCCTGCCACTCCCTGAGTCACCATATTACAGCTCCACCCCAGCCATTGCCTCCATTGCACAGCTCCAACTCAGTCCATGCCACCTGCAAAACCTTCATCTTCCCTGACTTGAGCACCAACCACTGCCATCAGGTCATGGCAACAGCTCCATTATCCCTGGACTGCACCTGACTTGCACAGCCACACCACCTGCTTCATTAGCTCATAGCATTGCACCATCATCTCCCTGGCAAGCTTCATGATTGCCCTTCTTGCAGCATAACCAGCAACAGCAGCACCCATCAGTCATCTCTGCCACCAGTCTGCAGCATCCATAGATATAACTCACAGCCACTGCTACAGCCATCAACAAATCCAGGCCAGTTCACAGCAGCCACACAGAACCTGCAACCTAAACTATGGCTTCACCTCCAACAACTCCACCAGACTTAATCAACAGAGCCACAACCATTCTAGCTCTTGAATTTCAACATCAACATTCCAAAACAAACCCATAAATCAAATCCATCTTCTTTGTCGATTGCACTCAAGCAAAGATCGACTCCTTCTCTGAGAGTCCCCTCGAATCGATTGCAAACACCATCGATTTACTTCTCTGTCTGATTTCTTCACTGGGTTTCGATCTGCTTCTGATAAATTTCATCACATCGCAAACCCTACTCAGTGAAACTCAAACCCATTCGATCTCAAAGCAGCAGCTCACCATCGATAGCAGCTTCTCGATCTCCTCTCTATGTTCTTCATCCTGAGCTTCATCACAGCCGATCGAGCAATTTCTTCTCGGTCTGTTCTTCAATTTCTCCCAGACAAACAATAGCAGCTTCTTCATTGCATATTCGAACTCATAACATACCCATTTCGATTGGCCATCATCTCGATTCAAAACCCAACAGCAACTTGACTTCAATTGTCACAGAAACCCCCATCACAGATTCTCTATTTCCCGGCCAGAACCATCTCTGATTTCATCTTCGAATTCTCCCAACTCTGCTTCAATCTCTGAGTTCTTCTTTCTTCTCCACTGCTGATCGACTTCATCTCACAGCACCACCAGATATGAATTCCTCCAACCTCCTCATCGATGTTACAGCAGCAGCTGTTTCTCTGTATTTGATTCAGACAGAATAATTGAGAATTAATTCTCAATTTAGGGTTGGTAAATGGGGCAAATCGGGTACGGGTGTGGGTATATGGTGTGGGTAAATGGGTTTAGGGTGTGGGTGGATTCAGACACCCACACTTAGATACACCCCAATTGTGCTAGCTGATAATAGCACTACGTTTCTGGATAAGGGCTACCCAGTTTGGCAGCCCCTTAACTTCAACTGGGCTCCATATATCAATCGCCTGCAAAATGACCTTTTTGCCCTTTTTGCTCAAATTGGATGATTTCTTCTTCTTTTCCTCCGTGCGACTCCAAAGTAGCTATAAAACTCAAAACAAGCGTAAAATACATAATTTACAAGAAAAATAGCAAAGAAAGCATAAACTACTAGATAGTAAATTAGGTGTATTCTACACCTATCACATGCTCAACATAAGAGAACTTATGGAGCAACACAGTATATACACAAAGATATGGATCAGGGAATGACCAATACTGCAGAATAATCAAGGATTCGTTCTATTTTTCATCATTATTTGCACAATGACATATAATAGACTTAATCTTTGTAAACAAAAGTTCATCCTTTCTTCCATCAATGTTTGCATAATGACATAAAAGGCTTAACTTTTGTAGTCAAAAGTTCATTCTATCTTTTATCAATACTTTCATACCGACATATAATATTTGAACAAGTATGGGACAGTCAAGGTTCACGGACGTAAACAAGATATCCCATAACAATTTGCAATATATAAAACCATAAAGATTAATACTGCAAAAATCATCTTCCAAATCAACTTTAGAATTTAAATAAATAAATATAAAAATATTGAAAGATGAAAACTTTGGCAATAGATATGTGTACTCACAATAATGGATATTCCAAACCCTAGTTATCCTTCTTAAATACAAGAATAAATTCTCATAAGAAGACATCAAGACAAACTCGTAATGCACATATAAGATTATTTGTCCTTAGAGGGTAGAATAAATCTTTTTCTCCAGGATTTACACCAAGAATAGCTACCAAAGGCGTATAAAAAGATTTTCTTAACAAAGAAGAACATACAAAGTCATTAACGACCATGCACCATAGTTCACATAAAATGACTGTGAACATTCAAGAATTCCATAGCAATGCGTACTACTGCCCATTCTTGAACTTCCTTCTTTGTAAGTCACCAATATCATTCTTGTAAAAGCTACAAATTATCTTAGACGATGATTACTACAATAATTCAAGTTCCCAAGTCCAAGAGAAGTAGAACAAGTGCGATGAAACGGAGCAAAACACTCAAAAACAAGAGACAGGACAATGACCAATCTTAACTCATCCAAATTCAAGAATTCTCATCTCCAATTTGAAGATAATTCAAAGAGGAAGAGAATGCTAAAATAATGAGGTCATTCCGAGTTCAGACGAAGAAGTTACGGCCAAAACAAGTTTACAGAACATCGACGTCTACATGCCAGTATGCATACCGGTTTCCAAACGAATTTTTGTGACCTGGAGAAGTATGCAAACGGGTATGCGTACTAAAATCCCTAAATTTTGATTTTAAATGATGGTATGCCTACCTGGTATGTCTACCATGAAGTCCAATCATCCCGAACTACTATTTTCAAACCTAAACATTTAAGAACCTTAAACACATATCAAGTTAGGTAGAAATGAACGATAAACAAGGTACATGGATCATTATAAGTGCTCTAAGCAAATAAAAACACAAATCTTGCTCAAATTTATAAACATACCTTTCTAGAGGAATCCAATCGAATTCTACAGCCTTACCAAACATAATATGTGCG
This sequence comes from Papaver armeniacum, assembly GCA_023531295.1. Classification (NCBI taxonomy): domain Eukaryota; kingdom Viridiplantae; phylum Streptophyta; class Magnoliopsida; order Ranunculales; family Papaveraceae; genus Papaver; species Papaver armeniacum. Next base: position 737,173 of record JAJJWW010013575.1, read on the forward strand.
CCCCAATTCTTGTGCTTCCCTCATCGTATACATAGCAGGGCATTCCTTGGTGAGGATGCACTAACAACACACTCAAGTTGTGTTGAGGTGAAAAATGTCTTGCTCACCATAATTGCCTTTTGGATTATCATGAAAGAGATCGCTTTTAGAACCTTTCACATCTTAATCCATCTTTCCAAATAACTTTTTAAGTTCCAACATCATGGATACTTCCTTCTCCATAGTCATGGAATTTTCTGGGAGATCATTCATTTTCACACTCAAAACATCATTGACTTTATTTGGTATCCACTTCTGAATGCGTTTAGGAACAACCGGAACCTTCTTCCCATTACTCTTTTCTAGAATTCTCGGAAGAGAATTGGATTGACTATTCTTTTGCAAGTTAGTATTTCTCCAATTGGGAGCATCAGATCTTGTCTTCGTCTTTACGAAGTTATCCTTTTGATAACCATTACAGTTGTGAAAAGTATTCGTATGACGTTTATAGGCAAATCTAGTTTTATCACATCATTGATTCATTTGCCTAAAGGTTGGACAGTTACAACATGTAACGTTAAGGGGATTAGTCTTAACATATGTTCTGGTTTCACAACTTCTTGTGATACCCAAACAAGAACATCATGAAGTTTCTCATTCCTTATACGAAAACGACATCTCCTTTCCAGGTGACCTTTATTTCCGCAATAGTGGCAAACATAAGGAATATTCTTACCTCGATCCGCGTGTGCTGTCTTTGGAGGTTGATATACTTTGCTCTTTTGAACCTTAACTGCCAGTGAAGGTATTTCACTTTTTCCATCAGTTGAAACCTTTTGTTGAGAAGAATCACTAGCCTTGAAAATTTTTACCTCTTTGCTAATACTTGGAGCATCTATTCCCTTATAGCCCAATCCTAGTGTATCATGATGATTTTTACTTTCTCCTAGCATAGTGGTTAATTTGCTTGAATTATTGTTGAAATTTTTCAAGTCATCTTCTAACATCTTGATTTTATCAAGAACAGCAGCTAAATCATCCTCAAGGCATTTTTCTCGAGCGAGATAAGCGCTTTCTCTGTCATCAAAACTAATTTCTTGAGAGTTAATCCTTACTTCAGATTCTGCAAGTTTCTCCTCCAACGAAAAGTACTTTTGATAAAGATTATCACATTCAAGAGACTTCATACGTAGGTTTTCCTCAAAATCGTTGAGGATCGATTCGTTAGAACAATTCGAAACATAAACACCTGCGTAACATCTTCTCAATTTCTTATTTTCTCAACAAAGAGGAATCAGAAGAGGTGTGACATGAGAAGTTCTCATATTCTTCTTTTCCACCGAATCCAATATCTTAACATACTCTGAGACTTCCTCATCAAAATCTCTATCAATATCTGAATCACCTTCATTAGAAAGTTCATCCAACTGTTCTTCTAGGCGTGTTTCCCATACTTCAACAGGTTCTAAATAAAGAGAATATTTAGATACTAACCTAGATGTGACAGTTCTCTTAGGTGAATCCAAGCTTTGAAAATCATCTGGTTATTTATGAACATGTACGTTATTAGAGATAGACCCGTCCATAAAGATCAGATTTCTTCAAACACAGACTTATGAGGTCTTAACGTGTTTGCCTGCTCTGATACCAATTGAAAATACGGGGGTACAACAACCACACCCAACAATTCATTTGGCAATATAAGAGGACTTACTCCAATATACTTTAAAGAGAATCAACTAGACAATCAGACACAATCTTTAGAAAAGTATATGAAAGAGTTTATATCTCTATCTCTCAATTCAATCTGCAATCATCAAATAGAAATTTGCGAGCCCGATTGAATATAAGAGTAGTAACTTGAACGGTACCAAAGACCAATGTTCAAGGATCAATCAATTTCAATCAACAACCAAAGGTTGGATTTCCTAATTGATCGATACAACGCACAACCTGTGATATTTCAATTATATAACAAAATATAATGCGGAAAAGAAATAACATAGACACCAGAATTTTGTTAACGAGGAAAACCGCAAATGCATAAAAACCCCGGGACCTAGTCCAGCTTTGAACACCACACTGTATTAAGCCGCTACAGACACTAGCCTACTACCAATGAACTTCGGACTGGACTGTAGTTGAACCCTAATCAATCTCACACTGATTCAAGGTACAATTGCGTTCCTTACGTCTCTGATCCAAGTAGGATACTACACACTTGATTCCCTTACCTGATCTCACCCACAACCAAGACTTGCTACGACCCAAAGTTGAAGACTTGATAAACAAATCTGTCTCATACAGAAAAGTCTATTGGAATATATAAGTCTGCCTCCCACAGAAATACCTATGAGTTTTGTTCCGTCTTTTGATAAATCAAGGTGAACAAGAACCAATTGATAAACCGGTCTTATATTCCCGAAGAACATCCTAGTATTATCAATCACCTCACAATAATCTAAATCGTATGGAAACGAATCTCGATATTGTGGAATCACAAACGATGAGACGTAGGTGTTTGTGATTACTTTTTATCTTGCCTATCGGAGATTAAATCTCGAGCAAATCTTAGAGAAGAGAGTACTCATACGATAGAATCGGGAAAGATCAGAACACGCAACTACAGAGAGAATGGTTGGGTCTGGCTTCACAATCCCAATGAAGTCTTAAAGTCGTTAACCTACAGGGTCTCGTGAGAAACCTAAGGTTAAAGGAGAATTGACTCTAGCTATGCAACTAGTAACATACAAAAGTGTGGGGATTAGGTTTCCCAGTTGCTAGAGTTCTCCTTTATATAGTTTTCAAATCAGGGTTTGCAATCTAAGTTACCTTGGTAACAAAGCATTCAATATTCACCGTTTGATGAAAAACCTGATTCAACCAAGCTAATATCTTTCAAATGTTAGATCGAACTTAGCTTGTTACACACAAATGAAATGTACCCTCATTTAGGTTTATGTAACCGTACCTAAACGTGTACACCATGTTGGCTCAACAATAGTTAACCGAGGTTATCCATATGAACACTCTCATATCAACCTTATTCATCTTAACCATAACTAGTTCAAATGACTCAAATGAAACTAGTTAAAGAGTTTTTCAATAGTTATATTCTCATAGAAGTATACAAGAACACAATTGAAGCAAAATCGGTTTGATTCAATCGAATCAATTCATGAACATTATAGCCACGGTTTGCAAAGATTACATTCCTTATTATATAAATATTTAAGTTCATGTACAACCGATTTTAGAAGTTTAACCTTCAAGTATGCTAACGGGTACGTGTACTTCCAATCCCAGCAGAAATATTCGAACATGAACCTTACGTAAGTACGCGAACGGGTGCGCATACTTAGGTTCCCGGATTTCTCAAGCCAACAGGTACGCGTACGTGTACGCATACTATGGTTCCCGAACATGGATTACATATGTGCAAGAATACACAACATGTCATATCCAATAATGGTTAAGTGTTATAAACTCTTAATTCAATCATTGAAACTTTCTTAGAGGATGACAATATCTGTTTTCACACACTATTAGCATCAAAGCAATTTTCAAGTTATTGAAATAATCATAACGAAACATTCCAAGTCTACATCAAATGATTGTATCACACAAACCATGTAAAATGTTACTCGGCAATTTTCACATGATCATATTTTGACTTGTGTCAAGAATATAAGATGAACTTGGTCGAAGCGAAAGCTTGCCAACACATATTCCGAGAAATATGTAAGCGAGTTAAACTCAGCTCGAAATCTCAAATGTGTATAATAGAAAACTATATCGTAACACGACTTATGTCTCAATATAGGAGATAGAGTAGAAATAGACTTTCCAAGTGATAGATGAGTTTTAGTCTCCACATACCTTTTGTTGATGAAGTTCCACAAGCTCTCCTTAGTAGTTCTTCGTCTTCAAATGATGAACATCGTGAAGTCTAAGGCTCAACTACACAATCTATGTCCTAGTCCGAGACATCTATAAGTAGACTATAAATCAAGACTTATAGTTTTGATCACTAACATTGACAAACATGCTTGAGATAGCAACGCATGCGAGTTCGACCGAGCAGTGCTCTAACATTATTCAAATTTAAGCCACTAGGCCTTATAGTTTGTTCAAGTAAGGAGTCCATTATTGATTTAATTATTTAGGTGTTTTTTCGTGTTGGTTTACTTGATTATAACACATTGATTTATATGAAAATTTGAGCATTTTATTTTAGAAACCACTCAGAAATGTGTTTAAGTTATGGTCATCCATGTTTCATTTTGATCTGAAAAGTTATTGCTGAGATTTATTTCTAATTTTGGTTATATTTTTATAGGCTTTAAACAATAGCCCATCTTATCAGCCCAGAATGTGTTTATTACTCTTGCAAACAACACATGAAGAAGAAGTATGGTAGTCGAAGCACCGGGTGCAGTTGTTGTATTCTCTGGATGGGGAATTAATCTCATTCTTTTAGCAAAGCAGAAGATTGAATCACTTATAAAGTATGTTTATGGGTTGGGAGACACTGATAATATAAACCTAGAGCAGGTTGAGGAGTCATTTGTCAAGTTAAAACTTTTATTAACAAAGATAAAAGGAGTTTTGGGTATTCAATAGACTACCTGAAGGATTATTTGGAGGGTGTTTAGAAGAAGATAGATCATTTCCTTTACCAAGACCAACACTTTTATGAATGATTATGGTAGGAGGAAAAAGATGAGAAAGATGATTCCAATGTCATCATCCTTTTTATACCCATACGCAAAATATCTAAACTAGGGTTGAGGATAGTAAGGTTGGGCTGTCCCCAAAAGGGAAGAAACTATGGAACTCCGAGTAGTATGCAAAATTTTGCTTGATTTTGCCATGCAATAGAGGAATTCTTAACACATTCCAGTCGCTGCAAGTCTCAGTCGACACGCCATCTAGAACAAGTAGAAACTTTATCTGAAAAAAAAAACTTTCCAAATTTTATCTAAAGATGATGTTACCCAGTACCGATGTCAGGAGATGAAACCCGCATTTTGAAATCAAAGCGGTCTTTAAACCCTTTTGTCATCATATAAAATCTTTGCAAGTACATATTTACCACATCTAGTATCACCAACAGTTGGAATAACTCCACTCAATAATGGCTCTAACAATAATTTTAGTATTTTTCTTTAATAATTTAGTCGGTCAATGATACAAGAATGTTTAAATCTAAGTAGTTTCCTAATATCTTCATGTGAAACCGAAGGTTGATCATCAATAATAACATTAATCTTTCAACTAAAGATGTAATACTAAATTCAGAAAAGGACTAATTAACTTATTTTTGAAAATAAGTAAAAGAAGTTGCTTAGTTCACTTAGCAACATCATTAAATTTCTCATCCAGTTACGCATAACTGTTGTCGATTCTTTCCCGTCAACATAGTTGTGTTTCCATTATTCGTTAGTATGTTAAAAATGTAAATGATGAATAAGATTCGTCCTTTTAGATATCTCTGACTGTAAAATATCAAGAATAATAAGCAAGTTACACTTCAAGCCCTAAGATTATCCATTAATTAAGGCTATCGTGATAAACAAGGGTGGAATGGAAGTGTTTATACCATAAGTAAAAATGCCACATAATGGGCCAGAGTGGTACTTTAATCATCTTTTGGCCCTCATCCAAGCCCGCTAACAAGTCAACTGAAGTAGCCCACCAGCCTTCCAAGTATTACATAAATCCAGTGACCGGTCAATGGTCAAAGTCAATATCCGGTCAACGGTCAAAATCAACCATCAGTCAATGTCAAGGCCGTGTTGCCGATGATGCTGCCATGCAGTTTCCACCCATGTTGCCGATGGTGCTGCCATGTGTTTTCCACTCATGTTGCCAGCGGTCTTTGCCAACCAATTCAGCCTAAGTACTCTATCGCATTGCCGACCGGTCTCTACCAGTGCGTGCCAATCCAGTCGCTGACAAGACCATCAATACTGTCAGCCGTTATGCCTGTCAACCATCAATCTAGTCTGCCAGCATGCAGAATTTATCATGGAAGCATAAATGTGCAGTTTCATGCAGAATTTATCATGGAGGCATGAATGAGCAGTTTCATGCAGAATTCATCATGGAGGCATGAATGTGCAGTTTCATGCAGAATTCATCATGGAGGCATGAATGAGCAGTTTCATGCAGAATTCATCATGGAGACATGAATGTACAGTTTCATGCAGAATTAAACAAGGAGGCATGAATGTGCAGTTTCATGCAGAATTAAACAGGGAGGCATGAATGAGCAGTTAATGCCATTTAAATTTATATTGAAATTAGGAATTCAACTGTATAAATAGGGAGCTAGCAAAGAGAAATAAGGGGCAAAAAAAGGAGAGAAAAATGCTATTGTAATTCTATTATCAATAAAACACCACTACCCAAGGGGATTCATCCGTGGACGTAGGCACATCTTGCCGAACCACGTAAAATCTGTATTTCTTCTATTGTTCTTCAATTTATTTCCTAACCCTAAATACTCACCTCAATCGTGTTTCGTGCCCAAAAGTAATTTTGGGTACAAACATTGGCGCCGACTAAGGGGAAATACGAGAAAAGGAATCGTGTTTTCCCATTGAGAAAATTTGTTCAGAATGCTTTAAAATCATGTCCGTGAAAAAGCCGTTTGAACGTCGTGAAAAATCACTGTTGCAACACAGTTTGATCGTAATAATCGCAGTCCAGCTGATCACATCTGCTGTTGATTATATAATCGCACATACTGCAGTCAAGTTGATCGCAACTGCTGCGATCAAGATTCGTTGATTCATATTTGCTGAAGCTATTACCTTCTGATACCGCTAAAAATCTCATCACTACAAAATCTGATGAACACCATCAAAACTGTTGTAGGATGTTCGATCCGCAACATGATAGGTGATAGGTGTAGAATACAGACGTATTTACTATATAGAGTTTATGCTTTCTTTGCTATTTTTCGTGTGAATTATGTATTTTATGGTTGTTTTTGAGTTATTAGGTACTCTGGAGTCGCACGGAGGAAAAGAAGAAGAAATTATCCAAATTGGGCCAAAGGGCGAAATTGTCATCTCACAGGCGAGCTATATGTGGAGCAGGCTGAAATGCGGCGAGCGAGAACGGAAATATGAAGCTAACGGCGAGAGCTTGAAGTCAATCCGACTGCGTCTGAGAAAGTTACAAGCGAAACCTATGGATGAGCTTGTCGGATACATGAAACCGACAGGCCACGTGTGAGCTAGTCAGCCCTTAACGGGAACAGCTGGGTGCCTAGAGTTATGATTGGGTAACCCCTTATCTGCTTCATTTGAGTGGGATTAGTCATTCCCTTTCCTACACCCTAGATCGAAATCAACTTTCGATTTCATTAACTTCCCAATCATTATCCGCACCTGAGATGGAGTTGAGAGAAAGAGATGTTGCGGCCAGAAATGGAGGAGATCGATGGGGGAAATCGGTTAGAGAAGATCTGTTTTCGATCTGTGAGAAAGAAAAGCAGCCATGTCTGCTAATCCATGAGGAATCGGTGATGGTTTTAGGGCTGAGAACGAGATTTGTAATGGAGGTGATGGCTTCCGTGAAGATGGTGAGGGTTTCGATCTGTGGGTTTTACTTGATTTTTTTTGTGCAAAAGCAAATGGAGGAGATCGATGTAGAGTTGCTGCTGTCTGTGATGGGTTCGAAGCTAAGAAGGGTTTGAAAATGGTAATGCTGAGTTGCAGCTCAGGTGGGGTTGAGCTGATGGAGTTGCAGCATAGATTGAGAGGAGAATAAGTAGGCACTGGTGGTTCCAGCTGGTGTCATGAATTGAGGTGGAAAATGGGTGATTGCCGAGCCATGGAATTACAGGAATTGAGGTGGAAGTGTTGCTTGATGCTGGGAGTATGACAGTTAAGCTGTAATGGGAGAAGATTAGTGAAGTCTGATTTCTAAATGGAAGTGAGTTTGGCTGTGGTGATGAAGCTGCCTGAAGCTGTTGCCAAGGCTCAATTGTTGGAGCTGTGTTGTTGCAGGTGGAGATGGCTTGACTTGTTATTGCAGGTAATGAAGCTGTGGCCTGAGCTATGACTTAATGGTGCTTCAGTGAAGGTGATTGAGATGCAGAGATAGAGCTCAGGCTAGGGTTGTAGGTGATTTGTTGCCATGAGCTGAAACTGGTGTTGTGGGGCTGAGATGGCTTGCTGGCGACACTGAAGTGTAGGTGCATAGAATGGATGGGTTTCAATTATGAAGGTGGTCTGTGGTGTTGAACTCAGGGGAGTATGCATAAACTGCTGGTGCTGGTTATTGTCAAGAATGGGTTTCAAGTTGCAGCAGCTGAGATGAAATGTTGAGATGGTTCTGGTAATGCAATTGAATGGTTTGGCATTGGAGCTGAAACTGCAGGTTGAGCTGATGCTGGCCTGGGAAGTGTGGTGATGCCATGGTTTTGGCTGAGGTGATGAATGCTGAGTTTAATTACAGGTGCAGGCAGGGCCATAATGGCTGAGCTACAGAGTTTGAGAGCTGATGGTATTTGTGATGGAGTTGCAGCTGCAATGTTGTTGTTTTGCAGTGAAAGGCTGGTGCATTAGTGGCAGGGCTTGCAAGACAATGATGGTGTTGGCAGGTCAGGGTTGCATTGTGGCGAGGAGGAGTAACTCGGGTCAAGGAATGTGGAGATGAGTTAAAAAGGAGTGTGCAATTGGAATGGGGCAGCTGGTGGTAATGGAGCTGATATAATGGAGCCAAGAGATGAGAATGGGTGTGAGATGAAGGGAAGAGCCAGAATGGCTGGAATTGCCTGGTTGAAGCACCATCCTGGTGCATGACTGATTATGGCATGTGAAATGGCCTAGACCAAGTAATTCAGGGCTGACTCGTTTTAATTCAGCCTATATTCAGACAGCGAGTCAGTGCTGACTCAATTAACTCGGTCCAACCCGTTGACCCGATCCAACCCGGTTTCACCTGACCGATCCGACCCGCTGATCCGGTGACCGGGCGGACTTTGCCGGTCACCGGAGCCGATTTCCGGCGACTTTCCGGCCAACTTCCCGGCCACAATCCCAGACTTCCCTGCGACCGATTTTGGGGCGTATTTTCTACACGGGTTTCTCATCCTTGTGGGCTTGGTGGACTCTCACCTAATGGACTTTGAAGACTAGACCTAATTTTAGAAGTTGGAGAAAAGCTATAAAAGGGAGGTTTTCTACAACACATGGGAGATATCTTATTCTTGGGAATTCTTTTGGAGCGCCACTTTTGTTTTACGCTTCTAGGGTTTGGTTTTGTTCTTCTTCTTCCTTGTTTTATTATTGAATATTGATGATGATGAACTCCATAGCTATGAGTAGCTAAACATCTTATTGGTTATGGGATAAAAGTTGATTTCTCAACATGCTTTTGATTCAATGAATTAGTTTTGTCTCAGTAATTATTGTTTGTGATTCACGATTAATAGTGTTATAAGATTTGAAAACTTGTTAGGTTGAGTCCGGAATCAATCCGATTTGTGTTCATCTCTAGAGCTATATTAGGGTTTTCAATACGAAAAAGTTGTTTATCCCTGATTCTAAGTAGCATAATTGTGGTTAGTGCTTGTAGTGATACATCCTATTAGTCACAAGTGAATCATAACTTTTGTTAAAACGTCTAGTGCTTTTACACATTCGTTTGCATTGATGAGTCTTATTCCATAAATCTTAATGCTCTTAGGGAGTTAAACTTAATTGTGCTTTTACACTTTAGGTTGCTTTCGACGAAGAATTCACATATGCATCTTTTAATGTGGTTGTGATAAAAACAGTGGAATTAACGGGTTATACTTGCGATCAAGATATCCTAGGACTTTTAATAAATACGAGATTAAAATACCAATTCTAATCATTGATGAAAATACATGTTTGTGAATGATACTATCCCTTGACCAATATCTTCTCCTTATTGATTTCTCAAATTATTTACTTTGCTTTCAACTACTTTTATTTCTTAAACAACAAACATACCTTGGGTTACTTTAGAAACTGAAATTTACATAACAACAAACGCCTCTCTGTGGATACGAACTCTTCCTTACCTTGTGCTTCATTTAAATTTAGTGCGTAAGAAAGTGAAATTATTTTTGACGGATTGACACACGGTCAAATTTTGCGCCGTTCTTGGGGGAGGCATACGGCTTGTTATTAAGTTTTTAGTTTCTTTTTACAATTTCTGCTTTTATCTTTGCTTTTCGTTTCTTGTCTTGTTTCTCACTTGTTTTGGAGAATTGTTTTCAGGTGCATAATATCTGGCTTCTAAGGATTGGAATTATCCAAGGTGCGGGATAGCTACTCGACGCGGCACAATACTCCAACCAAGGCGAAACACAACGGACGAGCACGAGGAGGAAGTAGGAGAAGAGATTTTCCGACAACGAGAAGAAGAAGAAATGGGTGATGCAAATCGTTCACTCAAGGACTTAGCTTCTCATAGGCTTGATACACAACAGGGGTGTATTCAAACGAACTCTACTTTTGAGATAAAGCCGGGGTTGCTTAGAGAATTACCAAAATTCCATGGCATGGTGAATGAAGATCCTAACAAACATCTTTTGGACTTCCACACCATTGTCACGGCTATGCTTCCAGCAAATGTTGAGGCGGATGGTGCAATGTTGAAGGTTTTCCGTTTCTCTTTAATGGATAGTGCTAAGGATTGGTTGTACTATTTACCTCCCGGAAGTGTCACAACATGGAATGGGTTGAAGAAACTCTTTTTGGAGAGATATTTTCCTGCATCCAAGGCTACTCAAATTCGCAAAGAGATTTGTGGAATGAAGCAAAACGTGGGAGAATCCTTATATGAATGTTGGGAACGGTACAAGAGATTGGTTGCAAGCTGCCCTCACCACCAATTTAGTGACGCGATGATTATCCAATACTTCTATGAAGGACTCCAATCAAGTGATAGGAATCTTATTGATGCTGCGGGTGGTGGTGCACTAGTTAGCAAGACGGTGGCACAAGCTAGGGAGTTGATTGAAAACATGGCAGCGAACTCACAACAATTCTTAAGTCGTGGTTCGGATGTGATTCTAAGAAGGGTGAGTGAAGTGAGCGAGGTGGAGGAACTTCGTCAACAAATGGGTAACATGACAGCAATGTTGCAACAAGTTGCATCCGCGGTTATACCAACTTCTCCTCAATCTTATGAAGACGAGCAAGCTAATGCGATCTTTCCAAATCAACAAAGACGGTATGATCCCTACTCAAACACTTACAATCCGGGATGGAGAGATCACCCCAATTTTAGCTATGCCAACAAGCAAGGAGCGGTTCAACCACCTACCTTCAACTCTTCAAGTGGATTTCAACCTCAACAACAACAATTCCAGCCGAGGCAACAATTTCAGCAACCTCAAACACAACAATCAATGCAAACTCAAGGTGCTGATATCGATGCAAAGCTTCAAACTTTTATGCAAGGTATTTCTACCATGTTCAAAGAAAGTCAACAAGAGACTAAGAGTGCTATTAAGGAGTTGCAAACACAAATGGGCTCCATGGCGGTTGATATCAACAATTTGAAGGCACAAAATAGTGGGAGACTCCCTTCTCAACCTATCAACCCAAAAGAGGGTGTCAATGCTATTACGTTGAGAAGCGGTGCACAACTTGTGCAACCCGAAGCTGATGATTCGGGCAAGGTGGAGACACCCAAGGAACCTGTTTTGGAGGAGAAAGTCGAGGATTCTCCCCAAACTTCTGAGGTACCTATTTCTAACTCTAAAGCTCCGGTTTCTACTTATGTTCCTCCTCTACCTTTTCCTCGCAGATTTGCAAGTTCTAAGAAGGCGGAACTAGAAAAGGAGATTTTAGACGTTCTTAAAAAGATCCACGTGAACATACCACTCATTGATGCTATCAAGCAAGTTCCAAAGTATGCAAAGGTGTTGAAGGACTTGTGTACCAACAAACAAAGGCTCAAAGGTAATGAAGTTCTTAGTGTGGGGAGAATGCCTCGGCAATCTTACAACACAAACTCCCACTTAAGTGCAAGGATCCGGGTAGTTTTGACATTCCCGTCACAATTGGTAACAAAACTTTTCACAAAGCTATGTTGGATTTAGGTGCATCCGTTAATGTTATGCCTGCGTCAATGTATAATTCACTTGATCTTGGTCCTCTTAAAAAGGCTGAAATTGTATTGCAATTAGCCGATCACTCTAATGTCTACCCAATGGGTATTGTTGAGGATGTTCTTGTGCAGGTTAATCAACTTGTATTTCCTGCGGACTTTTGTGTGTTAGAGATGGATGAAGGTGCACCGGACTCGTCTCTTCCATTGCTACTTGGGCGTCCCTTCATGAAAACGGCGAAAACCATAATTGATGTGGATAAGGGAACGCTAACCATGGAGTTTGATGGAGAAACAATACGTTTCAACATTTTCGAGACGATGAGATATCCTAGCGATGTCCACTCTTGTTTCTCCATTGATGTGATGGATACATTGGCACAACAAATGTTTGAATTAAACGGTGATGATGCTTTGGAAACCGTGTTAACTACACCCATGGATAATGGTGTAGAGTGTGGTAATGAAGTCAAGGAAGCTCTTGGTGATCTTAATTCATTACAAGAATGCCCTAAAACTCATAATATCTCTTTTATTTCTTTACCATGCAGTGATGAAAAGCTTGTACCTTCAATAGTTAAATCTCCGATTTTAGAATTGAAACCTCTTCCCGACCACCTTAAGTACTTGTACTTGGGTGATAATGAAGAGTTACCTGTGATTGTTTCTAATGAGCTTAATGATTTACAGGAGCAAAAACTTCTAAGGGTGCTAAGGAAGTACAAGACGGCCATAGGATGGACAATTGCCGATATCAAGGGTATTAGCCCTGCCGTTTGTATGCACAAAATTCGTTTGGAGGATGATGCAAAGCCTACTAGGGAAGCGCAACTTCGTTTGAATCCTCCCATGATGGAAGTTGTGAAAAGGAGATACTCAAGCTTTTGGAAGTGGGTGTTATCTACCCCATATCCGATAGCAAGTGGGTAAGCCGGTACAAGTAGTACCAAAGAAATCGGGTGTGACGTGGTGGTGGAGAATGATAAGAATGAACTTTTCCCAACTCGTGTGCAAACCGGTTGGAGGGTTTGTATTGATTATAGAAAATTGAATGCCACCACTAGAAAAGATCACTTTCCTTTACCTTTTATTGATCAAATGCTTGAACGTTTAGCTGGACACTCATACTATTGCTTTCTTGATGGCTATTCAGGTTATAATCAGATTGTGATAGCAATAGGAGGACCAAGAGAAAACCACTTTCACTTGTCCTTTCGGTACTTTTGCTTATAGAAGGATGCCTTTTGGCCTATGCAATGCTCCGGCTACTTTTCAAAGGTGTATGGTGAGTATCTTTTCGGAATATGTTGAAAACATAATCGAAGTGTTCATGGATGACTTTAGTGTCTTTGGTGATTCTTTTGACCTTTGCTTGAACAATTTGTCTCTAATCCTTGAACGATGTGTTGAAACAAATCTTGTGCTAAATTGGGAGAAGTGCCATTTCATGGTAACTCATGGCATAGTTTTAGGCCATATAATATCTTCTAAAGGTTTGGAAGTTGATAAATCTAAGATAGACCTTATTCGTGCTCTAACCCCTCCCACTACGGTGAGGGAGATACGCTCTTTTCTTGGTCATGCAGGTTTCTATCGTAGGTTCATCAAGGACTTTTCCAAAATAGCATCGCCACTTTGTAACTTATTGCAAAAAGATGTGGTTTTTAACTTTGATGAGAAATGTATGGCGGCATTCAATCGTTTGAAAGAACTTTTGATTTCAGCCCCTATCATTAAACCACCGGATTGGAGTAAGCCGTTTGAACTCATGTGTGATGCTAGTGATTATGCGGTTGGTGCGGTGCTTGGGCAACGTGTGGGGAGGCTTCCTCATGCTATCTATTATGCCTCTAGAACGTTAAATGAGGCTCAACAAAACTACACAACCACTGAAAAGGAGTTATTAGCCATTGTTTTTGCTTTAGAAAAGTTTCGCTCTTATCTAATTGGTACAAAAGTTGTTGTTTTTCCGATCATGCAGCGCTTAAGTACTTGCTTACAAAGAAAGAGGCGAAACCGAGGCTCATACGGTGGATTTTACTCTTGCAAGAGTTTGATATTGAAATCAAAGACAAAAAAGGGATTGAGAACACCGTTGCGGATCATTTGAGCCGAATTGCTGTGGACAAGGAGACTATCCCGTTGCGTGAAAGTTTCCGGATGAGCAACTTTTCTCAATTGCCTTTGGAGAACCATGGTATGCCGATATTGTCAATTACTTAGTTTCTAAACAAATCCCTGAGAACTTGTCTCTCGTCTTGAGAGGGACAAACTTAAGAGGTTAGGGAACCAATACATATGGAATGATCCGTACTTATGGAAACATGGTAGTGACCAAGTGATACGAAGGTGCGTGCCGAATCAATTTAACTCTATCTTGTCTTTTTGTCACTCTTATGCTTGCGGAGGACATTTTGGGAGTAAGAGAACCGCGCACAAGGTACTTGAAAGTGGTTTTTATTGGCCAACTTTGTTTAAGGATGCACATATATTTTGTACAACTTGTGATAGGTGTCAAAGAACCGGCAATCTAGGTGTCCGAAATCAAATGCCACAAACTTTTATTCAATTTATTGAAGTTTTTGATGTATGGGGTATTGATTTTATGGGGCCTTTTGTCAACTCCCATGGGAATTTTTATATCTTACTTGCGGTTGATTATGTCTCGAAATGGGTGGAAGCTAAAGCCACCCCAACTAATGATTCTAAAGTTGTTTGATTTCGTGCAAGCTAATATTTTTGCAAGGTTTGGAATTCCAAGGGCGATAATTAGCGATGGGGTTCTCACTTCAAAAACGAGGTTCTTGCAAAGCTTGTTAAGGAAGTACAATGTGTCGCATAAGATTGCAACACCTTATCATCCACAAACCAATGGAAAAGCCGAGGTGTCAAACCGGGAGGTGAAATCAATTCTAGAAAAGACGGTGAACCCAACAAGGAAGGATTGGAGCATGCGACTCAATGATGCTTTGTGGGCGTATAGAACCGCATATAAAACACCTATTGGAATGTCTCCTTTTAGGCTTGTGTATGGTAAACCTTGTCACTTACCCGTGGAAATTGAGCATAAGGCGTTTTGGGCTATTAAGCAATGCAACATGGAGATGGATGGGGCTGGAAAGCAAAGGAAGTTACAACTTCAAGAGCTAGAGGAGCTCGCAATGATGCATTTGAAAGTTCACGGATTTATAAAGAAAAGACGAAAGCATTCCATGATAACATGATTTCTAGGAAACAATTTTGCATTGGGCGAGAAAGTGCTTTTGTTTAATTCTCGCTTGCATTTATTTCCGGGTAAACTAAGGTCACGATGGATCGGACCTTTTATTATTACTAATGTGTTTTCTCATGGTGCGGTGGAAATTCGTAGCATAGCTGAGGGAAAGAACTTAAAGTGAATGGGCACCGGTTGAAACCATATTATGAGAACTTCACTTCCGAGGTGGTGGAAGGAGTTAACTTTGTGGATGTGCTCCCTCTGGAGGAGTCATAAAAAGCAAGGAGATAGTCGGGCTGACGACTTTAAACCAAGCGCTAATTGGGAGGCAACCCAAAGGATGAGTATTTCTTGTCTTGTATTTATTTCTTTTCTTGTTTTTAGTTTTTTCTTGTTTTGTTTTCTTTGTTTTTGTTGATTTCTTATTAGGATTTCCCACCTTGACTTACTTTGGATGATTCAATTTTACATTGAGGACAATGTAAAGTTTAAGTGTGGGGGAGCATTTATATGTTTTAGTTTGTTTTTATAAAAAAAAAAAAAAAAATCAGAAAAATAGAAAAAAACAGAAAAATGTGTGCTTTTTGAACTCCGAAATCTAGAAACTTGTGCCTTTAGGATGACACCATTAGTGGATGGAACCATTTTGAATACAGGAGTTGAGGAACCAATTAACAAAAGGGGACGAACATAGCTCAGAAATCATAAATACCATGATAGTTGTTACCATATCTCGGAATATCACCATATCACATTCTATTTTTATTTTTCCATATTTATCTATTATTCTCTAAGTGCTTTGGTGGGTCACTAAAAATCGACGTGTTATTACTGCTAGGATGAAATAGAGTGGTTGAGTTACTAGAAAAATAAAAAAAAAATTTGAAAAAAATAAAATAAAAATGAAAAATATATGAAAAGAAAAAAAAGGACCGATCAATTAGACCAAAACGGAATAAAAAGACACTTGGGAATAGCAGTATGTGTGAAACGTAGTCCCTGTCTCCGTCGCCTAAACAAGCGTGGAATGCAGGATCCAAGGCAACTATCATGTACTTGCTGACAAGAAGCATGCGCTTGGATCCAAAAGATCTAATCATGCCGATCGAAAAAAAAAAAAGAGAAATTGGATCCGGTTTGATCCAATCAAATAAAAAAATTATTATTGTGTTGAATAAAGTCACTTTTGGTTCCCTTGTATATGCCAATTGATTTGATGTAGCATTCAGCACAGTAGCTCAATCCAATAGGATTAGGTTCATCTTAGCAAGTGACCTTTGACAGAGATATGGGAAACATCGAACACTTGTGAATATTCGCCAACACATCTACATCTTTATCCATCTTCTTAATCTTTTCATTGTGATTGTGGTTTGTTAGTTTCGAGTATTGTGGCTTGTTCAACTATCTAATTAGAGTTTATTTACTAATAATTGAATTGAATTTGCAAGGTACCTCCTCCTGTAGTCATTTTGGATTCATTCATTGATTTGTCACGAATAGACGGAGTTTGAAATATAGGTTTTGTAGGTATATCTCTAGTAAACCTTCACGAGACTATAACTCGTCCACTAGGGACACTTAGTGGTTTAAAGTCTTGTTATTTATGCTAAAAGTGACCGTAGCCTCGACGACACGGAGTTGTTGTATTTTATTGTTTTGTTTGATTTGCTCGAGGACAAGCAAAGTCTAAGTGTGGGGGAATCTGATAGGTGTAGAATACACCGTATTTACTATATAGAGTTTATGCTTTCTTTGCTATTTTTCGTGTGAATTATGTATTTTATGGTTGTTTTTGAGTTATTAGGTACTCTGGAGTCGCACGGAGGAAAAGAAGAAGAAATTATCCAAATTGGGCCAAAGGGCGAAATTGTCATCTCACAAAGAGCTATATGTGGAGGCGGTGAAATGCGGCGAGCGAGAACGAAAATATGAAGCTAACGGCGAGAGCTTGAAGTCAATCCATTGCGTCCGAGAAAGTTACAAGCGAAACCTATGGATGAGCTTGTCGGATACATGAAACCGACAAAGCCACGTGTGAGCTAGTCGGCCCTTAACTGGGAGCAATTTGGGTGCCTAGAGTTATGATTGGGTAACCCCTTATCGCTTCATTTGAGTGGGATTAGTCATTCCCTTTCCTACACCCTAGATCGAAATCAACTTTCGATTTCATTAACTTCCCAATCATTATCCGCACCTGAGATGGAGTTGAGAGAAAGAGATGTTGCGGCCAGAAATGGAGGAGATCGATGGGGGAAATAGGTTAGAGAAGATCTGTTTTCGATCTGTGAGAAAAGAAAAGCAGCCATGTCTGCTAATCCATGAGGAATCGGTGATGGTTTTAGGGCTGAGAACGAGATTTGTAATGGAGGTGATGGCTCAGTGAAGATGGTGAGGGTTTCGATCTGTGGGTTTTACTTGATTTTTTTGTGCAAAAGCAAATGGAGGAGATCGATGTAGAGTTCTTCTTTGTGCGTGATGGGTTCGAAGCTACGAAGGGTTTGAAAATGGTAATCTTTGAGTTCACTCAGGTGGGGTTGAGTGATGGAGTTGCGGCATAGATTGAGAGGAGAATAAGTAGGCAGTTTGGTGGTTCAGTTGGTGTGTTGTGAATTGAGGTGGAAAATGGGTGATTGCTGAGAGCCATGGAATTACAGGAATTGAGGTGGAAGTGTTGCTTGATCTTTGGGAGTATGACAGTTAAGTTTGTGATGGGAGAAGATTAGTGAAGTCTGATTTCTAAATGGAAGTGAGTTTGGCTGTGGTGATGAAGCTGCTGAAGCTGTTGCCAAGGCTCAATTGTTGGAGCTGTGTTGTTGCAGGTGGAGATGGCTTGACTTGTTATTGCGGTAATGAAGCTGTGGCCTGAGCTATGACTTAATGGTGCTTCAGTGAAGGTGATTGAGATGCAGAGATAGAGTTCAGGCTAGGGTTGTAGGTGATTTGTTGCCATGAGCTGAAACTGGTGTTGTGGGGCTGAGATGGCTTGCTGGCGACACTGAAGTGTAGGTGCATAGAATGGATGGGTTTCAATTATGAAGGTGGTCTGTGGTGTTGAACTCAGGGGAGTATGCATAAACTGCTGGTGCTGGTTATTGTCAAGAATGGGTTTTAAGTTGCAGCAGCTGAGATGAAATGTTGAGATGGTTCTGGTAATGTAATTGAATGGTTTGGCATTGGAGCTGAAACTGCAGGTTGAGCTGATGCTGGCCTGGGAAGTGTGGTGATGCCATGGTTTTGGCTGAGGTGATGAATGCTGAGTTTAATTACAGGTGCAGGCAGGGCCATAATGGCTGAGCTACAGAGTTTGAGAGCTGATGGTATTTGTGATGGAGTTGCAGCTGCAATGTTGTTGTTTTGCAGTGAAAGGCTGGTGCATTAGTGGCAGGGCTTGCAAGACAATGATGGTGTTGGCAGGTCAGGGTTGCATTGTGGCGAGGAGGAGTAACTCGGGTCAAGGAATGTGGAGATGAGTTAAAAAGGAGTGTGCAATTGGAATGGGGCAGCTGGTGGTAATGGAACTGATATAATGGAGCCAAGAGATGAGAATGGGTGTGAGATGAAGGGAAGAGCCAGAATGGCTGGAATTGCCTGGTTGAAGCACCATCCTGGTGCATGACTGATTATGGCATGTGAAATGGCCTAGACCAAGTAATTCAGGGCTGACTCGTTTTAATTCAGCCTATATTCAGACAGTGAGTCAGTGCTGACTCAATTAACTCGGTCCAACCCGTTGACCCGATCCAACCCGGTTTCACCTGACCGATCCGACCCGCTGATCCGGTGACCGGGCGGACTTTGCCGGTCACCGGAGCCGATTTCCGGCGACTTTCCGGCCAACTTCCGGCCTTAATCCCAGACTTCCGGCGACCGATTTTGGGGGCATATTTTCTACACGGGTTTCTCATCCTTGTGGGCTTGGTGGACTCTCACCTAATGGACTTTGAAGACTAGACCTAATTTTAGAAGTTGGAGAAAAGCTATAAAAGGGAGGTTTTCTACAACACATGGGAGATATCTTATTCTTGGGAATTCTTTTGGAGAGCCACTTTTGTTTACGCTTCTAGGGTTTGGTTTTGTTCTTCTTCTTCCTTGTTTTATTATTGAATATTGATGATGATGAACTCCATAGCTATGAGTAGCTAAACATCTTATTGGTTATGGGATAAAAGTTGATTTCTCAACATGCTTTTGATTCAATGAATTAGTTTTGTCTGGTAATTATTGTTTGTGATTCACGATTAATAGTGTTATAAGATTTGAAAACTTGTTAGGTTGAGTCCGGAATCAATCCGATTTGTGTTCATCTCTAGAGCTATATTAGGGTTTTCAATACGAAAAAGTTGTTTATCCCTGATTCTAAGTAGCATAATTGTGGTTAGTGCTTGTAGTGATACATCCTATTAGTCACAAGTGAATCATAACTTTTGTTAAAACGTCTAGTGCTTTTACACATTCGTTTGCATTGATGAGTCTTATTCCATAAATCTTAATGCTCTTAGGGAGTTAAACTTAATTGTGCTTTTACACTTTAGGTTGCTTTTGACGAAGAATTCACATATGCATCTTTTAATGTGGTTGTGATGAAAACAGGGAATTAACGGGTTATACTTGCGATCAAGATATCCTAGGACTTTTAATAAATACGAGATTAAAATACCAATTCTAATCATTGATGAAAATACATGTTTGTGAATGATACTATCCCTTGACCAATATCTTCTCCTTATTGATTTCTCAAACTATTTACTTTGCTTTCAACTACTTTTATTTCTTAAACAACAAACATACCTTGGGTTACTTTAGAAACTGAAATTTACATAACAACAAACGCCTCTCTGTGGATACGAACTCTTCCTTACCTTGTGCTTCATTTAAATTTAGTGCGTAAGAAAGTGAAATTATTTTTGACGGATTGACACACGGTCAATAGGGTCAAAAGTTCGTTGCAATTTGCGCCAAAGATCTTTAAGATTGTTGTGAAACGAGGAAAAAACCTCTTAAAAAAAAACATCCAGAAATTTCCAGTTTGGATGCCTTCAACAGTTACTCCTGCAGTCCAGTTGATCGAAACTGCTGCAGTCCAATTCTGATCGAAATTACTGCAATCCAGATTCGCAGTTCGAGCTTTTTCGGAAACTATTACCTTCGGAAAGCACCCAATCTATACCACTACAAGGGTTGTTAAAACTATTGTCAGGACGTTCAGTTCACGGTGAAAGATGGCGTAAAAACTTTATCAAAATTGTTGTTGGATATTTGATATGCAACATGGTTTGGTCGATTTTGATTTCAATCACTGCATGATCCAGTGATCGCATTCTTGCAATCCCAGTTAATCACAGTTACTGCAGTCTAGTTGGTCGCAACTGCCGCAGTCCAGCTTCATAGTCAGAGGCCACCAAGGCTGACTCATTGGAAAGATCGCTAAGATTATTGCCAGGATGTTCGATCCGCAGCATATTCAAGTCCAAAGTTGGAAAAATTGCTTCTCAAATAACGCAGTGTCCAAATGTTCGAGTTTGTAGTTCGTCAAAAACACTACTGTCATGATCACAAGGTTGTCAAGTTGCTTACATCTCAAGGTGCATGAATACCCAAAGAAAAACCTCCGGAAATGCATCCCAGAAAGTTCCAGAAAGGGCCACAAAAGTACAGCAAAACCATGGTGAAAGGTCCGTGAGAAACAGCAACAGTCCCTAGAACCGTTGCTAAAAATCCAAAGGAAAAGAAGAAAAACAGAAAACTGTTGCAAAAGGCAGACAACAAAGACAACATTTCCACCAGCCGTTGCTGAAACTACAAGAAAAAAGACAACAGTTCCGCCAAACTGTCATCAAATGTTCGGAAGAAAGATCACTGTTCCTGTAAACCGTGGCGAAAAGTTCAAATACAAAAAATAAAAATAAAAAAATAATCAGAGAAATATCGGCGGCCGATCCATTCACCCACTTTAGGGTTTCGTTCACCTACCTTAATTTTCCGTCACTCACTTCAGGGTCTCCTTCACCCACGTCAGAAAATTTCGATGCTTCAGGTTACATCAAATTTCGATGTTCTGCGTATCCCAAGCGTTGATGCTCGGTGGTACATCAACCTTCGATGCTCCACGGTACACCAAAATTCAACCCTCTAGAAAAGTTTCGCTGCTTCAAGTTACATCAAACTCCGATGAGCCAAGTATACCGACCGTTGATGTTCTGTGGTACATCAAACTTCGATGCTCCGCGGTACATCAAAATTCAGCACCTGCCACGCCATCCATTTGATCCAGTCAGCAATGACACGTCAGCAAAATGGCCCAGTCAGCAGCGCCACGCCAGCAAGGTGATCTAGTCAGCAAAGTTGCCCAGTCAGCAGCGCCACGTCAGCAGTTTGGGCCAATCAAAAGATGCCACGTCAGCAGAAAAATACAGTCAACAGATTCTGTCTTCCAAAGAGCATATTTCGTTACCGTTATAAACGCCGTCAACATATACCAGGAATATTCTTTTATCGTTAACTGAATTAGAATATACCAAGTATATTCCGTTACCGTTAGATGACGCCGTTATCATCTTCCGTCATGACGTCAGCATGACGTCATCATCGTCAGTAGCAATAGTCGCCGGTTTCGTCTTCTCCGGCAACGACACAGCAGCAGGTTGCCGGCGGCAAGACCCGGCGGCTCAAACCGGCGGCAAGACCCGGCGGCCAGAACCGGCGGCTCATCCCGGCGGCAAGTCCATTATGTTTCGGTGAAACGCGCCGCAGCTTAATATCGTAGGCCTGATTCAGTGTAGCACGATGCAACATAATATCGTAGATCTGATTCGGTGTAGCACGATGCAACATAATATCGTAGAGCTGATTCGGTGTAGCACGATGTAACATAATATCGTAGTTCTAATTCAGCGCTTCACAACACAACTTAATTCGATAGCCCTGGATTTTTCAGCCCCATGCTTTAAGCCTTGCGGATTTCTCAGCCCCACTTTGTGGGCTGAGCCAACTACGCTCATTTTTGGGCTTGGTCAACGATCTTGTTTCTTTGATATCTCCTTCATACGACGTCCAAATTGGATAACTTTTGGCTCGTTGCGATCGCATTTCAATATTCTACATCATGAAGGCAGAATTTCAATTTTTGAAGAAAATTAAATTTTTAAAAATATAAAATGACAACACCGAAAACGGTCGCATTCAATCACCAAAGGAATGCTACTGTCCAGTTGATCGAACTGTTGTAGTCCGGTTCCTCAGCAAATACTGCAGTCCAGATGATCGAACTGCCGCAGTCTTTTTTCGTATAATTACTACAGTCCAGTTGATCGAACTGCTGTAATATAGTTTTCCTCAAAAGCATTTAAGACTGATTTTCTCACAAATCGCCTCGATCAATATGATCGAACTTTTGTAGTTCGGTTTCTCAAGAATCGCTTGATCCGCTTTTACTTATAATCATTGATTCATTCAGTTAGTCGCCGTATTCCAAATACGGATTCCATGGCAATTGTCTTCAATCCAGTTTTGGTTCAACTGGTGCATTCCAGTACCCGTAGACAAATCTAGTAGCTGAGTCATGCCGAGACGCTAAGGAAACTACACTAGCCATCGCCGTTGGAAAACGTCAACATATCCAGTAGACATCCTAATCACCTCATAAACGAAGTCGCAATAACACTTTTAATACGGTACGTATACAATTTACATATTTTCGCATATTTTCATATAACCATGCATACTAATGTTCAATGAGACACCTATAATGTGGCGAGCATTTTCTCACGATGATATGCACACATTTTAATTCTGCGCGCATCAGGAATAGTGGGATTGCCCCCCCCTGCGCGAATTCCAGATAGCAGACATCTTCAAAATCTCATGCGGGAGCAAAATGCAGCAAGGCAGTACATCCTTGTGCGAGCATTGAGCAGCATGATAATCACTATATTCTGGGGCGAGTTGCATATCACTACAACGTGACTGACTATCACTTGGGGGCGAGATATGTAACACCTCATGCTTTAAAATAACTCTTTTGGGGCAAGTTGCGTAACACTCCTTACGCTTGGGGGCGAGTTACATAACACTTAAATGCAATGCGAAATTCAGTTCCTGAAAATCGAAACAATGGTAACCCAAACTTCTTAATCCTCCAACGAGTTACAGGATTAAGAGGGGGAAAGCATACACCCTAATATTTTGACGCAATTATTGCAATCAATAATGTTAAATTGCTAGTTAAGTTGATCGAACTGTTGTAGTCCGGTTCTTAAGCAAACTGCTGCACTCAGTTGGACGCAACTGATGCAGTCCAGTTTTGCTCATCAATTCTACAGACTCGAGTTGGACGAATCGATGATGCGATCTAGTTTTATTTATAATTGTTATACTCAGATTTATCAAATTGTTTAAGTCTACTCCCTCAGCAGCTGATGCAGTCCAGCAGATCGAAGGCTCCGCATGAATCCGGATATGCTCGTCGGCTCTGGTAGTTCACTGGACGAAGCTAATGCCGATCCAGCTAGGTTCGCAACTCTGTGAGTCCGGTGGCACTTAATTTCTTGCAATGTAATTTACAGAGCCGTTCTTCTTTTAATCCCGGTATTCAGCTGCTGCGATTCGGCATAGCTCGTCGCTCTGTGATCCAGTGATCAGCTTCTCTGCGGTGTAACTTTGATCGCGAGCTAGCTGCAGTCCCGGCTCATTCGTAGCTCTGCGGTCAGGCGATCGTAGGCTAACTGCCGATGCGGTCTTGCTAAATCCCTTTCTGATCCAGTGATCAAAGATATTACCCAGTCATTTATGTTTCGCATCTCCTGCAGTCCGGTGATCGCATTTGCTGCGGTCACGGCTTTGCTGCGTTGCGGTGCGGTCAGCTGATCGCGGCTGATGTAGTCAGCTCTATTCGTAGATCACGGTCAGGGTGATCGCATTTCTTTGCGGTAATTTTGCTCGTTGCTTGCTGTAGTCGGTACGATCAAAGCTCTGCCGGTCCCGGCTATGTTCGCGGCTCTGCAGTCCGCCCGATCCAATTTGATGTAGTGTAACTTTGCTCGTCTGTCTGCTGCCAGTCTAGATGATCGAAGGCTGCTGCAGATCGCCTTTGCTTTCATTGTAACCAGATTTTCCTCAATCTTTGCAGAGGACAGTTTTTGTGGCCGTCGCGGTCCAGTTTACCGCAATCATTGCAATCCAGTTCCGCAGCAACTATTGTGATCTAGTCGACATCGTTGCTGCTATCCTAATTCATATAACTACTAAAGACATATAAAGATCGATGTCACATACAGTAGCACAATCAAGACCATTGGAGGTCCAACAACACACAAAGTCTGTTACCATCTCAACTACTAAAGGGTCACACCCTTTCGCTCGCAACTACCGCGGCTCAATCCGTAATTGACAGCATCTTAATACCAACAGATTCCAGCCGAGTGACGTCAAATATAACTCATCTTTTCCAAAAAACAGTTACTAGTTTAGTTCCACGCAACTACCATGGTCTAGTTTTCATCAACAATTACAACTCACTTTCAACACTCCGCTCCAGCATCACGCTTCCGTTGCAAACCAGATTAGCCTTCAGTCATGTTTGTTTTTCATACAACAATGGTTCATACACAACTATTTCCCGCCAAACACAGTAGCCTCACTTGGGGGCGACTTGATTACGATTTCCACAATCAACAAAAGCAGTTTTTCTTTTCGCTTCAACAACAAAAATTCACTCTCGGGGGCGTCTTGATTTCCGCGAACAGCAAGAGAAGGTTGATAAACACTTTAGCAGCAATAATCCACAGTTAAGGGAAAATTTTTTCATTGATCAGGGAAAATAAAATGTTCTTAACCCCCAACAAGTTGGAGGTTAAGAGGGGGCGATGTTTGTACCATAAGTAAAAATGCCACATAATGGGCCAAAGTGGTACTTGAATCATCTTTTGGCCCTTATCCAAGCCCACTAATGAGGAGAAGAACTATGTACATCCTCTAAACGCATATCCACCGGATGGTCCATTTCTTTAGTTGACAGCAGGATGAAAGAATGACTTCGATTGAACCCAAAACCTAACAATTGAATAAATAAAATGTGAGCTTCTATTAGTCTAGCTAAGACACAAACCATGAAAAGAGAAGAAAAAATCCCTAAAAATGAGTGATGTTGAAGGAAAAGAAAAACTTAAATTCGACATCAAATGAATTGGTAAAATTTAACGATCTAATAGTGATTTGCTACCTCAAACAAATAAATCTTTCTCGATTAATGAGAACTATTTTTACTTAGGATTTTCAATGATAGTTAGGAGATCTTTACGTCTCTAATGCATGTCGTGGGTGAAAAACATTAGTGATCTTATTGAGTAATATGATGGAAGTCAAGTTCGTTTTCACAAAGAGTAGTGATTTTTTTCATTGAAAATGTCACAAAAGTGGGGGTGGGGGTGTTTTTTTAGATATGTAAACAAAATAAATAAGAAAGCAATTAAAGTTGAATTGTATGTAATGGAAAAATATATGATCGAGGAATCCTTCTTCTTCATTAAATATTCATCAAAGTAGTTTATTCATCTATTCGCCATTAATCATATATTATCACCAACTGCAGAATAACAATTAGGTATTTCTATGGTAGATGAAGTTAAAGATCATGTTATTTCATTCTAGTTAAAACATCTCCACTCTTGTTATCTAGTTGGATACACATGTCTTATGTCAAATTTATTCATGATTCGGATAATATCAAGTATTCAAATGACTATCTGAAGAAATGTTTGAAGGAGATTCTTGAGGAAATAATTGTTTTCCTAATAAGACCAACACTTTTATGAATTATTATGGTGAGTTTCATATTGATCAAAGTTTTAGGGATTTTGGGCGTGGAAGGGGTCACAAGTATTTGATAGACCTTATGAATCCACTGGAAACTTCTTTGGAAAAATCATTTTTAGCGGAGAAGATTGTAAAGAGAGATTACCGTGTGAGGTACTATATGAGGCTTCTCAAATCACTCGTGGTAATCCAATTATGTATATAGTCGATATTATTGTATTGGGAATATAACAGTTGCTCAACTTTTGTTTAATGAGTCCATAATTTTTAAAAAATAGTATGTTAAAATCTTATAAGAAGTTATTACTGCTATGTATATTCTTCAAATATGTTACTCAAGGTACTCCAGTTATGTCTATAGTTGGTGTCACTCAGTTTATATGTCTATAGTTGGTATTACATATATTTGGTGTTGTTATTGAATACAACCATTAATACTAATTAGTCGTTAAATTTGGTCACATGTATTAAAAACACGAAGAAACATGGCATATATGTTTACCCATGCGTATGATAAAATTAAAACCTTCTTTTTACATTCAAAAAAATTTAATGACCAATACCTACAATTTTCAAATATGTAAACTGATTTTTAGTTTAAGATTCACCATAGACATATTACAAGTTTTTCCGTATTCAAAAGAAATTCATAATTAAAATGTAGTTATATATTTTTTTATTTTTTCCTCTTATCATGTTTTCACCACTATCGGAAAACTGTCATTTTTTCCTCTTTATTATGAGTAACGAAAGGACGCTTGACGCTTGAGATTTCTCCAAGTTTTCATTTACATCAAGGTAAGATTTTATTTTTTAATTATTATTTAATATTTAGAACACTAAACATAGAATATAAATATATCGTAGAAGTCGGACATAAAACGTAGGTCACATTATAGTCTTAGATTACCAATAACAACATCAACAAAAACCATAGGCAAACTTATTTTTCTTCTTAAATCATTATTATATTTGACCATGTTATGGTGGATATCCATGTTTACCAATATCAGTCTCCATATCAACCGGTTTGCTTATCAATCGTGCTTCTTCCATAGAAGCAACAATTTTCATACTACAACGACTTTCATTACTTGGGTTGAATTGATTATACTTAACTTAAATAATTGATTTACAATCATTATCGTAACTTGAATTAGAACTTGAATCTAACCACTTCAATTTGTGTAAGTGAGGGTTTATAGAAAAAATACAGACGACGAATGGGAGAACGAGGAGGAGGAAATAAATCATCATTCCACTGGAATTATCCCTTGATCCTTTTATTTCATGCAGGCCAAAAAGAAAAATTAATTGGGTAATGAACCATACCAATCAACAAATATTTTGTAGGTCCGCCCTTTCTTCGATATTGATTGAAGTTGTTATCATCTTAAACAAATATGTTGTAGGTCCGCCCTTTCTTCGATATTGATTGAAGTTGTTATCATCTAAAACAAATATTTAAAACAAATATTTTCCGGCGACGTACGAGACATCTTATGGGTTATGCGACTGAAATTTAATTAATCATAGTGAATAAATCATCATTTTAAGTCATAAAGGATCAGTAAGCAAATGGTTTAGATAAAAATCAAAAATATGATACAAAGGTCATTCCAAAGGTATAAATAAGATTTTCTTTAAAACCTTCAAAATTAGTATTTTATTCCTCCTGTTTGATTAGACCTACCGTTGGAAATGAATTTAGTTAAAAGAAGATCTAAAATCAGACGTGTCATTAAAAAAATAAATCTTCCACCTCGTATTGAGATGCTCCCATGACCCGTATGCATGGTTGACACATCATGACATCGACGCACGCGAACACACACCTACAGGGACGGAGGGATGTAGGGACAAATGGGGTCAGCCGACCCCACTTGATTCTGAAATCCCTCTAGAATAGGCTTATGATTTCTCTGATTTACATGTTTGTGGGGGCAAATATATTTGAAATTTTATTTTTATTGGGTTCAAAATTATAAAACTCATGTAACATCAATAATAAACGATCTAAATTACTATATCTAATTTTAACTAAAATATTATATGTTTTGATTTTCACCAGGTTAATACCGAAAAGTCAATCAAAATGCTAAAAAAAATCGGGCGGCCTTCGGCTGCGTACCAACCAATATATAAAGACTTTTATTATATGAATTTGCCCCCACTTGAGAAAACGCTTGGCTCCGTCACTGCACACCTATATCCACATTTTTAGTATAAATTTGCACTAGTAGCTCCCAAATAACAGGATACATAAGTTCTCCTTTTCCCGCCAATTGATCAAGAATCAAGACCAATCTTATCGATCCGTTGTATAAACCTTAACGGTATTATACTTAGTTCCGATGTAAGTTAATAAGTTGTTTGATTCTGCGTATATGAAAATTGAAAACCCTAATCTACTTTCTAGGGCAGTTTTCATTTGAAGCTATCTTCCGATCTCGAATATGAATAGAAAATTGGTAAGAACTGAAATCAATATCTCATATTGCTTGTTTAATCTCTTAAATTTTGATTTGGTCTCACATTTTCGTTTTCCTTTATGTTGCAAGAATGAACAGAATAGAGATAAGCAAGGATCCTCTTCGTCTTCCTTTCACCGCTCAGTGTATTCAGAGGTGAATCATTAGATGCTTCATTATAATCCCGTTTTGTTTCTAAAATTTATTCCTCGCTCTCAAATCATATGTTTTGGTTTCTCTATTGGTTCGTGTTTGCTTGATTGATTCCTTCTCCTCTCTAGTAATGTATACTTTTGTTGATCTAGTCCCATTTTATTAACATCATGTCCTGTGTCTAGAAAGTGTTTGATTATATGTCACTTTGTATGAGAAGTTTTATTAAGGTAGAACTATACTTGCCATGTAAATGCTAAATTGTGAGGACTGAGATTGACATTTCGAGTCTGATGCCCCACTAGAGATGTATAAAAGTCCCTCAATTGGTAAGTATATAAACATTGTCTGAAATAGGTCTTGTCGATGACCTGCCTGAATACATGGATCCATCCAAGGCTTATGAATTTTAAGGCATTTCAAGATGCAGTATCATGGATGCTTACATAATGCACGTAGGTCATGTAGAATTTCATTATATATAATGATAATCAATAGACAATGGGATATGAAAGTTCTTGTCCCCTAATTGCATTATTCTAATCCCATTGGAACAAACTCTAAATATCCTTATGTAGAATTTTGATCTTGCCATGTCTGCCTGTCATTCTTTCACCATCTATTGCATTAATTTCTAAAAGAACATAATCACATGGCTTTTCGTTTTTGGCAGATAGAAGAGGTTGGATGGGAACATCTGGTGCATCTGAGTGAAGACCTTACATATATGACTTTTCGCATCTTGTAAGATGGCAAACGTGCAACTTTTGGTTTTCAAATACTTGTGACCTTCTTCTTTTATTCTTTGCAATTGCTAATCTGAGAAACTTATTTGGGTTTATTTAATTTTGATTGCTAGAGACAAGAAAGGACAATCACATATATTTGAGATATATTTGCCTCAAAGTTATCCCAAATGCGCTCCTTCAATATCAGCGGTTAGTTTCCTTTTAAACTTTCACTAACTCTTTAATCTGTGTACTAAGAATGGCTTAACCTGGAATCCTGGATGGAAGGCCTGAATTTGAGAATTGTGGTTCCACTCAATTCGTTATCCTGTGGATTTCCTCTCTATTGTACAAAACTTATAATTAGTGTGAGGGTAACGCCTATTTGGTATGAAATATCTCAACATCACTGCATATTCTTCGTAGTTTAACTTTCATAACACAATTGATTTACTAAATACAATTCCACATGTTTTTGGTAGTCTATGTTTTTTATCTAAATAATTTTTCAGTTTTTCTTCAGGACGTGCCATATGTTTGTGAGTTGAAATGGTCCATGACATCAAGATTAAAGGATGTTGTGTTCCAGTTGCGCGAGGTACTTCTAGATTTCTAACTCAAACATTAAAGTAAATTGCTCTAGTACACTTTAGTTCATAACTTCACATCTTTAAGTTTCATCAATTCCCTGTATCACTGCTTTGCATATGATTTTCTGATTTTTGTCTGTGCACACCACTTTCATTTGTACCCAGCATTTGGAAAAGCTTCAAGATTTTTTTTCGATCATGGATGACATTGATAAAAAACTCTGGGTTGTTGGTCCAATACAACCATCTCGTGCAACATCATTTCGTCAGATCAATTTAGGTGATCTTTTCTGCTAGACATTTTTTTGTTTATCCTTTTGCACTGTCCTTAAGGGTTTTCTAGTTGATTCCTGTCATCTCTTATTTGTCTCAGGAAATGACTGTTTTATCGTGCTGGCTATAAATGTTTCTGACCCACGGTCCTTGCCTGAGTAAGAATTAATCTTGGGTCAGTTTCTTATGCTGCTTAAATTCTGTGGTTTCTATATTTATTCTTCGGTAATGAGATTGAGCTTCTGTAGGTGTCGTCTCTTAGGACCCGAGGCAATCACTGATAAGATGAGAAAGACATGGAGGAGAAATTGCAATAGATGGTATGATTCAAACTCAGATTTTGAGGTTTCTGGTCATTGAGATATTATACCATATTACCATTTTTATGATTATCTTCCTTTTTGACGTCATTTTGCAATACTGAATTTCATTTGGTTTTCACTTGCTATTTTCTGATGATGCAAATGCATGCATGAACCTATGGTACTCGTAGTAATATCATGTAAAGCCGAATGTTGAGTTAATCTATTTTGCGTGAAATGTTACCTTGACTGAAACCTTTTTATGGTTACTTCCTGTTTCACCTGTGATGTTTCCTCGACTCATTTTTTGATAGATAAAAGTGAGTTAGTTTTATCTGTTTTCCATAGGACAAAGGACAAATCAATTGGTGAAAACCTGGAAAATCTAATGGAGACTTCGCTTCCTGGACCTCGTCAATCCACAATGGAGGATCAACTAGTTGAATGTGGCATATGCTATGCTCACTGTCTTCCAATCAGTAAGATAAAAACTTCACACTCTAAAACTTCTCTTCTTCTTTTTTAAATCGATAATGTTCTGTCGCACCTGTTTGTTTAATTTTTATTTCATTCTTTGTTATGGATGAAGATGATGAGCTTGGAGCTAAGAGTGGAAGTGGATCCGACTATACATGTGACAATAGCAGCTGCAGCAGAGCTTTTCATAGTGTTTGTCTGGGGGATTGGCTGCGTTCTATCACAACAACGAGGCAGTATGTTGCAATTATCTTTAATATTTGTGGTTTTTACATCCATTGGTGTCATAAGTATAGTGATAGGGTTTAGCGTCTTAAGTGAGAGAAGGTAACCATGGGGTAAATCTATCACATGTTGAAATCTGCCATCTCGAGATTGAACTTTATATCATATTTTCACTGAAACCCTCGGACATATTGGCAGATTCGATAGTGTGCTCTCTCGAGTCCGGACTACCTGATGGAAATTATAAACATAAACAAGGGAAGTGTAAAGTGTAAACAAAAAGAAGATAAGATGTTCATGACCATTGTTCTGCATATAACTTCCTCTTTGCTGCAAGTCTTGCCCAATCTTGTCTACTATCACCGCTAGTGTCTTCAATGGAAACTTGTGATTCGTTACTCGTTAGGCCTTTTTTTTTTTTTTTTTTTTTTTTTTTTTTTTTTTTTGTCATGCTTACATGCATATCCCTGGATCTCTCACCATTGACTCTTGGGAGTTAGTGTTGAACATCCAGCAGAGGTGCAGAATTTGATCTACTCTATTATAAAATTATAAGTGATACCTATTTAAATTGTTTTCCTACACTTATTGGATACGTTAACTGATTAATTTGATCGATCAAATTGCAGATCTTTTGATGTTTTGTTTGGGAATTGCCCTTACTGTTCGGGACCAGTTGCTGTAAAGGTTGACTCCAATGTATAGGTTGAGCCAAACATGACTGGAAAGCATTTACAGGTAAATATTGAATTCAAATCTGTATTCACACTTTGTTGTTTAGATAAACATATTTCTCATCGAACTATTAAAAGGTTCAAGTCGTTGGAGACACAACTACTGTCCTGCAAGTTGAAATAAAAATATATAGCTGCCACAGTTGGGGATATTTATATCGTATTTTCATTATGCTATATATACAGTCCTAATCATAGCTGAAATTAGTAAGAATAGAGTGGTATTTTCTCTTTTGAAATTCTAGAGACCCCGTGCAGCAAGCTATCATTTTCACAAACACTGAAACCTTTTATTCTTACATATAATGTACAGCTAACAGACAGAGACATTGTTCTTTTTGCAAACTATTAACTGATAGTTTTCAGAAACTTAGATCTGTCCATATATAAATATAGGTAGTCAATATGCATTTTAACGTTAGTGTGCTTGGCCCTGTGAGCATTTACGTCGACAGAAAGTTTGGAGGTCTAGATACATGTCTTGCATTCACTCTTAATTGAAGGTAAAATCAGTAAGAATGGAGCAAATACTCTATTATTTTTTCTTAAAGTTTTAGAGACCCCATGAGTACAGAAAGTCATTATCACAAACAATGAAAACCCTTTATTCTTACAAATAATTTACACCTGCTCTCTTATTGTAGAACTGTCCTTGTACAAACTACTAATAGGTTGGTTTTAGAAACTTAGATTTACCAGCTCATGAAAATACGGTAGTTTTGAATCCCTACTTTATAGTGTGCATGGCTCATCTGTCAGATACACAGTCTTGTGTAAGAGGAAACTCATGGGAATTTTGATACCTTACCCTGCATTCAGTCTTAATCAAAGTATAAATTAGTAAGAATAGAGTGAATATTCTTTCTCTTTCAAATTTTTAAGACCCCATAAATAGGGTAAGCTATTATTTTCATAAATAATGGAAACCTTTTATTCTGCAATTAATTTTCAACTAACACACATAAATATCCTTTTACAAACTATTAATAGGTAGGTTTCAGAAACTTAGATTCACCCACACATGAAAATATAGGCAGTATTCATCTTCCTTTTATCATGAGCATGAATGGCTTATCTATCACATTCGTAGTCGTGTACGTAGACTGTAGAGTAGAGGATACTTTTGGAAACTTAGATACCTGCCCTGCATTCTGGTGGTGGGACTGGGTACCGTACCTTATCGGTGCAATAATCATAAGTCATGTGGTTCGTTCGAACCCACCTATATTTTCTAGCTTGGTAAGAGCCTAGCTGTAGGTATTCAGGACCCTCCCACCAATTAGTAGGGTTTGAGGTGCAGCTTGCTGGACCTGGCATAGTGCAACCTTCGATATCGAAGTCTTTATAGTAGGCATAAAAAGGTGCTTTAGACCAATCAATCTTTTCAATGCCACCTCTTGTGGCCCAGTCATCAGCTTCCCACAGTGTTGAGTAGACTCCCATTGGTTGGAACTTGGGATATGGAATTCCTTTTGCTTCGTTATTTTTGTAAACTCTGATTGGTACCTCGTCGACGTAGAAGCTGCATATCCTCATTTTGTTATCAATTGTGAACTGATAATATTTCTTATAGGTAATAGATCACTTTAAAATCATAAACTTGTGACGAAGGATACAACATGAAGCTATAGATAAGGCCTGTTTTTGTCCAGCTAAGATATGTATAAGCTATAGATTTTTGCTCTACCAGGAGCTTTTAAAAAGAAACTGCGCCACCTGAGGCCAAAAATTGGACTTGTAGGACTATTCAGCTAAGATATGGAACCAGGATTTTTATACTCTTGATCCTGTTACATATAGTTCAAATTTGGAACCGGAAATGAACACTGCCTTGGGGCTTGGCAGTTGTCACTCTCACTCCCTTAGGTGCAAGGTCCATGGCTGGGACCCAAAACTTAAAACAAATCATTGTTTCATTCTTCATGTGGACCATAGTTTGAAAAATGGGTCTCACACTTTTGTTGTTATTTACTTTTTACAAAAATTATGGTTCGTGTACCCCATCTGTTTAGTGACAATAATTCATGGATGTGCATACGTATTACCATTCATGGTTTAGTGAACTTACACAACATGGTTATGGTTCCAGAGAATGGAATAAGTGTGGAAATCTGCAGCAGGATCAAACCAAAGGTTGATTCTCTGTTCTCTATCACCCTTTCCATGTGCATATACATTGGTTTGAACGGTGTACGGCTGACCAGTACGATTTCCCAAGAATTCAAAATCCAATTCATCACGGACAGTATCTGTGTCTGAGTTCATCTGTTTCACAAAATTAAACAATTTAGAGAAACAAATAATTTAGGTTTAGTGGAAAAGTAGTGCGACCCGATCCAGTGACTTACGTAGAAAGCAGTAACAGTTCCAGCAGAATCACCAGGGATGAGCTTGATCTTCATACTCACACGCCCAAACAAGTATTTGTTTTTGGAAGCAAAACCACATCCTGTAATTGAAATATTAGCGAGTAACCAAATAAAGGTATAGTGGACTGTACTTAATTCATGTGTATATTAGAGGTTTTTGTCATCATAGAGCAAGACTGCTACTGGTAAGTACCTGAATTTTGGTCTAGTGTCAACTGAATAGCAGTTCCGCTACTAATTTGCTTGATATGGGAGTCAGACCAGGTCACGTGAAAATCATTGAGAAATGTGGAGAAGCGAGCAGAGACGAGGACAGTGTAGAAGATAGAAAATGTCAGGAAATGCAAGACAAGTATAAAGCTTGTTTGCTTTAAGGATATGGGTTTGACGGCCATAGTTTTATGCATGAAATGAGTGAAAGAAGCAAGAAATATATACTGTAGGTAGGGAATGTACAGAACTTGGAATACTTAGTGAGAAGTTTGGTCTGAACTTATATAGAGCCTGGTAGCTGGTACTGCATTTAAATGAAAAACATCTCCATATAATATGACAGCATTGCTCATCATACTCTTCATACAGCTAATATCAAGCTAGTAAATGGCCCCTCACTATTTTTATCTCCCGCCACATCTTTTAACGTCCACTTCATTGTTCTGATTGGTTGATGCAGGTTCAATAGTTACTATGTACAATCTACTATTACAAATGGCTGTAGTATGATCATATCAACATCACCGTCATCGTCTTCTGCAGTTGATATCTTGTTCAATTATTGGGGGTGGATGAAATGAATTTACTTGCTTTACCTTTAGAAATGCAAGTGAAAAGAAAGAATATCTTTAGGTTCATTTTTCTTGTTACCTTATGTAAAGGTCATTTTGGGTCAGTCTTATGCAGAGTTTTCCAGCAGAAATCGAGGAAAATATCCGTACCCGGAGTCCCAGACTAAGGTCACTAAGTGCATGTGTTTATGGAATGCTAGCTAGCAAGCATGCATCTTTGAACAATAGTGTAGTTCATCTTGCTAGTTGCTACAGGAGTTCTAATTTTCTACTGTGTTGATCGGATTTGGATCGCCAGTTTTCTCTTAAAATCGTGAAATTCTATCACAGTAACACCATTACTGATTCGAGTGGGTGGAAAATCATCAAATATACCCGTTGTTGTCACCTTTTTGAGAGAAGATTCATCTGTACAGGAAACAGACTAAAAAAGAAGACATATAGCCCTACCTTAAAGTGTACTCTTAATGGCATCCAGTTAGCCAAGTGGTAAATAATGTGATAGTGAAAGGATAAAGTAGATCTATTAATTATGATTATGCCAGAGTTAAAAGATTTATTTATTACGGTGTTCAACTGCATTTTTAAAAGAGGAAGGTTTGATCGACATGTGCAAAATGATACTCATTGCATTTTGAGGGATCCAATGCCAAAGGTAAAATAAAAATAAAACTTACCAGTTTACAACTATGGCTCAAAATATACAACCCGGAAAATGCAACATTGGCCCCATGAAACTACCACGTTATCCATTGTGATCCAAAATTCACCTTGTGAACTGAAATCTCTAGCATAACACAGAGACTTCCGTACTGGCAAAATCTATCTCATGCCTATACTTTTTCTTTAACAAAATTCAAAATCTGCTCTGTAACCCAAAATTTACTGAATGACTCGAAATCAAATCGTATAGTTTCCTTAAGAACCAAAAACTATTCCGTCGACCCTACATCATAATATCAATGCCTTTTTAGTTGGTCCAAAGCTGCTCAGTTGGACTTCGGGGATGATCCTACTACCAGATGAACATATATCATCTGATGAGGGTGAAAGGATAAGAGAATGGTGAAACCACGTCATGCGCCACGCACCTCATGGTCCCGCAATTGAGGTGTATGGAACTGTGGATGACCAGCAATGCCAATTAGCTGGACTGAAATGCACAATTTCAATGTTATACATGGCCGATATCTGTCGGTTACTTAAGGATGCACACATCTGTGAGAGCGACTCATTCTTCTATCCTGATCCTCTTAATTCTCTTTATTTGTCGGTCACTCTGGCCTTAAAAGTCTGAATTATTTTTTTCTAGATCTCAGATCGCATTTTGTTTTTTCTTCTGCATTATTGTTTTGGGCTTAGCCACACCTCAATTGGGATGAACCATGTGTTTCAGCTGCTATATTATCAAATTATCAACCCCCTTTACCCCCCTGTGCCAAAAACACTACAATGGTCATCCAAATATTGTACGAACTAAATCAAACAAGAGATTTTCTTGATAATAAAAATCAAATAGAGGTTAGGCGTATCATTTCCAAATACAAATTTATAATATGATTTGTATTTACAGTACAACCATGGGCAATTGGTCTAGTGGTATGATTCTCGCTTAGGGTGCGAGAGGT
Organism: Papaver armeniacum; assembly: GCA_023531295.1. Lineage (NCBI taxonomy): Eukaryota > Viridiplantae > Streptophyta > Magnoliopsida > Ranunculales > Papaveraceae > Papaver > Papaver armeniacum. The sequence goes on from JAJJWW010013575.1 coordinate 774,021, forward strand.
CCCGAGTTCAATTCT
>JAJJWW010013576.1:0-37038 GCA_023531295.1 Papaver armeniacum
GATTCAAGTAAAGCAACAAGACAAGGAGCAGAATTTTTTTTTTTTTTTTTTTACAAGTTGAAGACTATATGTACCAGAGTGAAGATTATCAAGATGAGAGTCAAGAACTTTATGATATCGATACATACAAGTTGTGAAGAACAAAGTGGTAAAGTACTTACACCATGGCCTTTGTACTTTCATTTTTATTTTATCTTTATTCTTATTCGTTAGTTTGTATTTTATTTTCTCTTTTCTTAAAAATAAATAAATAAATTAAAAAAAAAAACAAAAAAAAGAGAGACAAGAGAAATTTTGTTAGGTACATTATTATTTTGTTTTGTTTGTTTCCATCTTGTATTTACTTTATTTATGAACGCGAAATTGGGGGATATAAAAAGTAATTGGGGGATATAGGAAAAGGACAAAAACCGGATCCAAATATAAAATCAAGGTCACCCCTTATCTCAGTATTTTAATAATGCCTAATCTACACCTCACTAATCAGGATTAGTGATTAATAATCATTAGTAAAATCATAAGATTTTTGATAAATGATTAGTGTGTGTTTTTATTTGATTTTGGGTGAGTGAGGTGAGAGTAGAAGGAGAGAAAAAGTATTTGAGAGGGAACCTTTTTGGGGGAAAATGGAGGATGATTGTGAAGAGAGAATTGTTGCTGAGAGGTTGAAAATTTGATTTTTTTTCTTTGAATCCACCATTTTTGTAGCTGAAAAAGCTAGGTACCGGCATGGACGTGGTATTAATACAATGCCGGAACCATTCGTACCGGCATGGTATTCGTACCATGTACCATGCCGGCACCGATCTTATCCCCAATTTTGATTCAAGCCGGCATAGTATTTAACCAAAAAACTATGCCGGTACAGAAGTTATTTTTTTTAACGCTATGTGGGTCCAGGGTGGTACGGGGCGCAGAAATTTTTTTTGGTTCTGAAATTCAAAACCTATTCCGTTTTGAATTTTTTCTAGTTTTCAGTCCACTCCCGGCACAGATAGTTAATTCTTGAGCATGCCGGTTCTGCTACCGGCATGGTATGTTGCTTGAATTTCTTTGCCGGCACATGATGTAAAGTATCCATAAACTTAAATATTTTTTCCACTTGACTACCGGCATTGATAGATTTCTATCGAGCATGCCAGTATTTAGTTACGGCATTGAATGTTAGTTACCAAGCATGCCGGAAAGGCATTGATAGATTTCTATCGAGCATGCGGATATTTAGTTACGGCATTGAATGTTAGTTACTAAGAATGCCGGCGCCAGTTTCCGGCATGGTCTTCATCAATTCTGGCATGGTCTTCATCACTTCCGGCGATGTAAAAAAACTATTCTGTTTTGAATTTTTTTGGGGTTTTAATCACCCACTTCCACACGATTAGTTAATTCTCGAGCATGCCTGCACCGGTTTCCGGCATAGTATGTTGCTTTAATTTTTATGCCGGCATATGATGTAAAGTATCCATAAAGTTAAATTTTTTTTTTCACTTGACTACCGGCATTGATAGATTTCTATTGAGCATGCCGGTACTTAGTTACGGCATTGAATGTTAGTTTCCAAGCATGCCGGCACCAGTTTCCGGCATGGTCTTCATCAATGCTGGCATGGTCTTCATCACTTGCAGCATGATCTTCATCACTTCCGAATTAAAAAAAATAATAATTCGTTTCCAAAGTGAGGAGCGGGCAGAGAAGGAGAAGAGAATTTGAAAGAGAGTGGGGAGAGTTTAGAACTTGAAAGGGAATAGGGAATATTTGGGTTTCAAAGCTCTAACCCTGAAAAAGATTAATAAGAAGTGGAGATGGAAATGGGGGATATGATTTTGTTTTTTGATTTTCAGTTTTTTGATTTTTATTTTGAAGGGAGGATATTTTAGTATTTTTGCACCCCAAAACCACCCCTTTGCAGACACTATTGGTTGGGGGAAGTAATTCATATCCCCCAATTCCTTTTTATATCCCCCAATTTCGCGTTCTTATTTATCTTACAAAAAAAAAAAAAAATTCATTGCATTATATTTGGTTTGTTTTAGTTCATTTTTGGTTTTGTATTCATTCAATAAAGCCAATGGAAAGAAGAAATATCTACAATGAAGTTTCAAGCAACAAAGAATTAGAGGAAAGAATCACATTGTCTAGATTCTACGAAGTTCAAGATTCTATCATCAAGAGTTGAAGACCGAAGACGAAAATGAAGACACTGATTGAAGACCGAAGACGTTTCTATGGATGCTGTGAGAGTGGTGTTAACTGCACGCCGAACGGATAACGAGGTAAGTAATTAAGCATATTCCCACCTTCGTTAAGTGGTTTATTTCCTTTCTTAGAGATCGTCAGAAAAATGTGGGTTTTCAAAACAATTCGGAGGGTTTTGCCTTCCTACCATTCAATGTGTCGCAGGATTCTCTCTTCATTCCTACCTGGACACATGTGTGACCCATAAAAAGCGGTTTATTATTGAGAGCAATATCATAAAACCCTTTCTTGTGAGGCATAGTCGAGACTTTTTATCACTCCGAACCCGAATTTCTTTCGATAAGGGATGGTTATTTCTCTGTCAACTTTCAAGGATGAGATTATGTTCATATATGTGTCTAACTTCTTATGACTAGTGTGCAGAATTTCTATGTCTTCTTAGCGCGTTGGATGCTATCATTTCGGAGAACTAGTAAGTTGGAAAAATAGGTTTTGTGGGTATATCTATAGTAAACCCTCACGAGACTAAAACTCGTCCACTAGGGACACCTAGGGGTTTAAAGGCTTGTTATACGTGCTAAGTGTGACTGTAGCCTCGACGACACGGAGTTGTATGTATGTTTTATAATTGTTTTGTTTGATTTTCTCGAGGACTAGCAAAGTCTAAGTGTGGGGGAATTTGATAGGTGTTGTAAACACCTTGATATGTATCTATTGTTTATGCTTTCTTTGCTAATTTTCTTATAAATTATGTATCTTATGGTTGCTTTTAAGTTATTTAGGTACTTTGGAGTCATTCGGAGCGAAAGAAGAAGAAAGCGTCCATTTTGAGTGTAAAGGGAAAAAAGGTCAATTCGCAAGAGAGTGATACTTGGAACCAGCGAAGGTTATGCAATAAAGGAGGCAAAGAATGAACTGTCAGTTCCCCGCAACTGAAAGTGGAGAAAGAAAGCAAATGGAGTGTCAGTTATCTAGAACTGACATGCCAAAATATCTGAGTGGCCCTTATCCTATTTCTGGGTGTCTGGAGTAATTTTCAGTCCTACACAAAACTTGAATTTCAGAGCAAACAAATCATTGGTTTTTATTTCCCATCTGATTCAGAGAGAATCCATGGCGGCTGCTGGTATAAGAAATCGACGAAGAGATGGATCTGTGGTGGTGATACAAATATCAGGCAGAAAGAACAAGAGAGAGTCTAAGATAGAGGAATCTGCTGATGTTGCTGTTGTTCAAATGGGTCTGCCGCTAGGTTTGAGTTTGATTCAGAGATGAAGAAGGAGATCAGGTTAGGGTTTGTTGTAGAATCTAAAAATGAAGAGAAATTGAATAACTCGATTCAAAGATGGAGAAGAGAGATTTCAGGAATAAAAGACATGGGTTGTGTTCGATTCAGTGAACAGAGACCATGATTGTAGAGAATTTGTTGGTGTTGTTGAAGCAAGGAATGAGAGGGGTTTTGATTCAGCTGTTGATTGTGGTGTTTATGAAATGGAGTTAGGGTTTTTGAATCTGGTGTTGTAGATGTAGCTAAATCGAAAATCAGAGAAGCAGATAGATGGAGGCTATGTTGTGTGTTGTTCTTGAATGGGATTTGAATCTGAGTTGGTTATAGAATCAGGATATGGAGGAGTTAGTAGTGCAGTCAAGAGAACTGAAATGAAATTATTGGGTTTGAGTTGAGTTGCAAGCGGTGGTTCTGATATTTCTGAGCAAATAGGTACTGAATTGATATTGGTGATATGGTTTGAATTTGAAGAAGAAGATGAATCAGAGATGTCTCTGAGTTGATGATGCTGCTTAGATGTATGCTAGGATAAGTATGAGCTACTGGTGGTTGTTGTTGTCATTGAGCTGGTGGAGATGTGCAGTGAGTAAAGGAGAGGAACTGAGAAGGAATAAACAAGAGCTGTGGTGTTATTGCAGCTGCTTGCAGAGACAGGGAAGAAGATGATGAAGGTGGTGCTACTGCCACTGAAATTAAAGAGAAGATGGATTCGATTATGAATGTGAGAATGGGAGTTGTGTTGGTGATTTGGTTTAAGGCAATGGTGGTACTGAGATGAAGTGTTACAGCTGCAGGTGGAGATAAAACTGAGCCTGCCATGGAATTGAGGCTGTGGTGTGCTGTGAGTTCAGATTACAGGGAAAGATTGCAGAATATTGATGCATGTTAGGTTGCAGGTCTTAACGCTGCCGCAGACATGGAAAAATGGGTGAACTACAAAGGATGAAAGGAATTGGATGGGTCTGAGCTGAACAGGTGAAAGCTGGTGTTGATGGCATAACTGTGCTCATGGAGGTTGCATCTATGTTGAGGACTTGCATTAGAGTAGGTGGAGTTGAAGCTTAATTGTGTTATGCAGGAAGGAATTGTTTGCAAGGCACTGAAGGGAGCAGTTGTAATAGTTTTGAGAACCAGTTACGGAACTGGTGGAGGGCAGTGCCGTAGAAGATGTTTGGCGTTGGCTGAATGGGAAGAGCAGTTGAGTAACTGCAGTGGGTTTGTGTGTATGTATTGCAGTTGTGTTGATATGCAATGGAAGTAGCTGGATGAGCTGACATGAAAGAATAGATACAGCTGAACTGATCCGGTGAATGAATACGAGATGTTGATGCAGTTGCAGGTGGTGGTCTCTATGAAGCATGAGAAATACAGATGATGGATGAATGGCTTTGGCAGTGGAAGAACTAAAGCTGCGGCTGTGAAGAATGATCAGCCTTCATGGCTGGATATGAACTGGTGTAGTGAAATGATGGTGCAGCACAACTCTGGCCTGCGCAAATGGCTCAGGCCTAAGCAATTCAGCCCATTCAGCCTAGAGATCTCAGCTGAATCATGGCCTGACTCTCTGACTCACTTAAACCAATTGACTCGATGTGACTCACTGAGCTTGACCGTGCTGACCCAGTTTGACCGGTGACCGGGTGGACTTTGCTGGTCACCTGAGCTACTTCCCTCCGGCCAATTCCCGACCATAATACCAGTTTTCCGGCAACTACTTTTGGGACATATTTTCACTTGGGTTTTTCTCACATATGGGCTTGGTGGACCACTTGGGCTTTGGGCTTTGAAGACCTAGTTTTGGAAAGAGGAAAGGCTACAAAAAGGAAAAGCTTCTTCTTTTGATAGCACGTATTTTTCTACTAGGAGTTTTGGAGAGCGGCGACTAGGGTTTGCTTTTCATTTATTTTTCATCTTCTTCATTATTTTATTATTGATTATGATTATGATGAACTCAAAAGTTATGAGTAGCTAAACACATATTATTGGTTATGGGATAAAGTGGATTTCACAACATGATATATGATTCAATGAATTAGTTTTGTCTCAATAATTTATTGTTTATGATTCATTGTTTATATTGTCATATGATTTGAATACTTGTTAGGTTGAGTCCGGAATCAATCCGATTTGCATTCATTTCTAAATCTATATTAGGGTTTTCAATATGAAAAAGTTGTTTATCCCTGATTCTAAGTAGCATAATTGTGGGTAGTGCTTGTAGTGATATATCCTACTAGTCACAAGTGAATCATAACCTTTGTTAAATTGAATTAGTGCTTTTACACGTTTGATTGCCTTGATGAGTCTTATTCCACAGAACTTAGTGCTTTTAAGGAGTTAAACTTAATTGTGCTTTTACACTTTAGGTTGATTTCTAGGAAGAATTCACATATACATCTTTTAATGTGGTTGTGATGAAATCAGGGAATTAGCGGGATATACTTGCGATCAAGGTATCCTAGGACTTTTAGTAAATGAGAGATTAAAATACCAATTATAGTCATTGATGAGAATACATGTTTGTGAATGATATTATCCCATGACCAATATCTTCTCTTTATTGATTATTCAAATTATTTTATTTGCTTTGCTCTATTTTATTGCTTAGATAAAACAAAAATCCCCCCTTGCTTACTAAGAAACTGAAATTCTATAACAACAAAAGCCTCTCTGTGGGAACGAACTCTTTCTTATCACGTACTTCATTTATATTTAGTAGAGTGAGAAAGTGAAATTATTTTTTCTCGGGTGACAACCGACCACCTGCATACATGAAGCTCAATCATTTACATTTTGTTTTCGATATTTTAAACAACATTGTTATATATATCAGCACAAATATTACAATCTATGTAGGGGCAGAATATCGCAGCAACCTTCACTTGCGAATTATTAACGACGCAACATAATAATGTCGCAGAAGAAATATTAGAAACGACGCAACAAATGACATTAGCTTAAATATGAGAAAGGTGTGACGATTCTGCGAAGAGTCAAAAAGACTTGCGAAGACTAACATTTGTAGACCTGCGAAATGTCGCAAGGTAAATCCGAAATTAAGGAAAATATTAGTTGTACATGAGCTGTCATCCACTATGTAATATCCTATATAAAGAGAAAGGCAGGAGAGAGAAAAGGGAGGAGACACTTTAGAGAGGTTAGACATTTTAGAGAGAGATTATTAATTTTCTTTATCATCTTCTTCCCCAAAAAACTAGATCTAGAGCTCTACCAAATATCCATTAATGGAGATTGTAAATGAAATACTAATGTAATCTCAATAATCATAGTGAAGAACCATGGATGTAGATCACATTGATCGAACCATGTAAAACATCCTTGTGTCAATTTATATTTCTAGTATTTAGAAATTTAGGTGATTAATAAGATTTAGATCTACAAAATATTATAGGGGGTGTGTTGTAGGAAATCCTGCAACTATATTTTTGGCGCTAGAAACAAGGAATAATCTTGTTGGTTGAAGAAAGTTTAGAAAATTAGCAATTGTTGGTGATGAATTTAACTGGATCTATGAGATACAAGGGAAAGCATAGAAGTTTGAGTGAAAGAGTTAAATTAGCAGACAACAAATTCCATTAATTGCTGGGAGAAATAAAGAGAGGTTGAAGTGATGAAGGACGGAAGCAAATTTAGATAAGACGACAAACAGCCGTAAAATTAGACGAATCTTCATAAATAATCTATTCTAAAAGGGGAACTCCTTCCTTATTTTATTTCTTTAATGTTATTCTTTAAATTTCCAGATCTAGTGGTTTTGAACAAAATTTTAGCAGGATTTTCACAGAAACTAATAATCTATTCTTGATCTAAATTTTGATTTATTCTTCAAAACGGGTTTTCATATTAGATTTGCAATCAATATAATGTGTTTTACAACCCATATGAGATTTTGAAAACATTTATGTACCTAAATTTTAGGCTGGTTTGGGGATCTTCCCATTAACAAAACCAAACGAATTTCTAACCTATATATCTTTCTTCGTATTACAGCAATTAGCACCTGCTTTGCTAGACTATTCACTGAATTAATTGATTGATTGCAGTGATACATGAATGACTCTCGCAGCGATAAATTAAATTTGCAGCAGCAACATGAATCTCTACCACGATAAAGCAGTAGCTAAATTCGCCAGGACATCACTAGTGAACAACGAAGAGCACATAAATCAACTTGGGCCAATAGATCATTTTGAAAAGAAAGAAAGTTTGCGAAAAGAGCCAACGGACCAATATCTCAGTTGAAGCCAGAGAATCATCCACTAAGCTCACATGAGCAAGTGCAATTACCGCAGCAAAGAAAAATCATCAGAGAGGTTCCACAAAACCATTATAATCACAGCGAGCATCGCAGAAGCATAGTTACATCGAAGACAAATGAAGATAAATAAAAGAAAAGATAGTCAAGAAAGAAAAACAGGAGAAAATTGAATCAATTAATGTTACTTTAAGAAGAAAACTATCTCGAAGAATTTCTGCTTTATGCGAATAGACTCAATAACAAAATAAAAACGAACAAGAGAGATACCTATCTCGTCGTCATCATTGGGAAGCACATGCATCAATCACCTTAGGAAAGGTAAAGGAGTTCATCAGCGAAGACAAAAGAAAACGATCCATTCCAGTGAAGACCAAAAACGCTTCTAAAAGTTTAGTTGAGAATTTGAAAACTCTTTTGTTCGCCAACAGTTTGAGGACAAATATGGAAGCTCCTTATTCACCCATCCCAGCAAATCTTAATCAATTATTCGCAACAAACTTCGCCATCAGCTCTAGCAAAGTAACCAAAGGAGCCAAGCATTAACTGATAACGCAGAGATGAACGTAAAGCTGAAAAATCACGCCAGAATTGCAAGCCGAATGAAATCCAAATGCAGAAACTATACAATCTTGACGAATAATTGAATTCAAATGTAGATAGAACTTCACAAATTCGCACAAGAAAAGTCAACTCAACAGCATAGGAGAAATTCGCAGATGTACGGGACAAACATTGAAGTGTCATAAACTTAAGATGAAGAGAAAAGACGAATGCCAGCAAATAGTCCTGGACGGAACTCTACAGAGCATTGGCAATCAAGAGACAGGACTAACTACTGAAGAGTCGATCATATTTTATTAACCTACGAAAGTTAGAACTACAGAAGGTAACATGAGAAAAACATGAAGAAATTCGCAGGAAGATTATTGAGAAGATATACGAAGGAAAAAAACTACACAGCCAGCAGCATGGAGAAGAAAAGACGCAAAGAGATGTTAACAGGTGACATATGAAGAAAAGGCGAAAAGAAAAACTAAATACAACTTGCAATCAGCTACACATCTCACACTTGGATAATTAAGGGCCAAACCATCAATAAGAAGTACAAGTCAATAAAGCGCATAGGTCAAAAATTTGAATCTCGCACAATCCAGCAACAAACTCCTCAAAAAGTGATACACGAACAAAACTTCACTCCAGCAGAAATTATTGAAGGAAAATGTAACTTCATTAGCAGCACTATTGACGAACAGATGACGCAAAAAGCTAAATGAATAATTCTGCATAAACATCAGGGGACTATGGAAAGAAGAAACAGATGGAAGCGACTAAATAGAGCCGCAAATATTTGACCCAACAACGGCAGCTACAATCACGCAAAGAAAAGATGTCAACATCTCTTTTCATAAGCAATTAGAAGCGAAGAAGGACGGCAAAGAGGAATGGTACAGTTCAAAGACCAACAACATCACGTAATGAAAATATTTTTTATTTTTGCAGGTGCGGAGATGAAGAGCAATATCAACAGCCAGTTTCATTACAAAATAAAAGGACGAATATCTAAGAGAATGTATAACCCCGTGATTACACCAACATGTTCAAAGAGGTAGTGATCAAAAGAGAGGTATAAGAATCTGTCAAAGAATCAAGGATAAGCAGCACTAGTTAGTAAGCCGAGATGATGGAAGGAAGCACTGCTAGCACGCAGAAGTGAAAGAAAAGGGCTTTCAACTATAAGACTTTCAAGCGAACAGAAAAGGACAAAGAGTGAAACAAAGCATGAAACCATAAATGCAACAAACTCGATACTCACCGCTCACATTATTTTCTGCTGCGAAATGCTTCTCACAGAAATGTCCAGGGAGGAATCAATGCAAAACTTCGCAGCCAAATGGTTCATCACTACTACAAAGAAGGAAATAGTTAAAAGAAGGCAAATAGGAGCAGATGAGAAGATTATTACTCTCATGAAGTCATTAGAGTCTTCATCGATCATTAGCATCAGAGTCTCCATCAACAAGTAACAGCATAAGGACAAATTCTACTCTCTTGCGAAGTTTATAGATCGTGTGAAATTAATCATTTCTGCGAAAACAGCAACTCAGGAAAGAAGAATAAAGGACAAAAGGAAGAGTACATAAAGGACATCAAAATGAGAATAAACAAAATTAATCATGCAGTTCCAACACAAACAGAAGCCAGCACAGATGGTTGGAATCGAAGATTATGAACTTGAAGACTCAAGATCGAACCTCCCCTTCGCAAATTTTTTTTTTTTCTATTTCGCACAGACTTCATTCACACCAAGTCTTCTGTCCCCTTATGAGAAGTAGCTCCATGATGCAATACATTTTTCCCAAAATAGTGAGTCATAGAGAAAGCTAAGTTCCGCAAGCTCTTTGATAATTTCGCAGAGGAGAGTTAATTTCGCACAGAGAAAACAAAGTTTCATCAAGTGTGCTATAAATCCGCAGAGGCAAAGAAAAGAGTTGATGATTATTTCGCAGAGATATCTCGCAAAGAAATGACAGAAATAAAAGAAATGAAAGAATAAATGAAAGAATAAAGAAACGCGAAAATTTCGCAGAGACATAAGAATAGGACGAACCTTTATGGCGTACACCCTAGTTCGCGAATAAAATTTCGTAAGAGGCAAATGTAAGACCTAAAGTGCGTCATATAAGGGGGTATCTCTTGACATGGCTCGGGGAAAAGGTTACACCGCCCCTGGAACCTGAGTCATGGAGATTTGGGGTCAATAAAGCCCATCCGGGAGAGATACCTTGGATTTCCAACTATATATATAAGGTTATACCCTGGTTGGACGACCGAGGGTCTCTTCCAAGGAGTCAGTGTATGACCAAGGCGCCGAGGTACACGGTTGAGCCAAAGAGGGGCAACTATGGCAAGAAGAAACAGATGAAAGCGACCAAATAGAGCCGCAAATATTTGACCCAACAACGGCAGCTACAATCACGAAAAGCAAAGTTGACAACATCTCTTTTCATAAGCAATTAGAAGCAAAGAAGGACAGCAAAGAGGAGTGGTATAGTTCAAATACCAACAACATCACGTACTGAAAATATTTTTTATTTTTGCAGGTCCGGAGATGAAGAGCAATATCAACAGCCAGTTTCATTACAAAATAAAAGGACGAATATCTAAGAGAATGTATAACCCCGTGATTACACCAACATGTTCAAAGAGGTAGTGATCAAAAGAGAGCTATAAGACTCTGTCAAAGAATCAAGGATAAGCAGCACTAGTTAGTAAGCCGAGATGATGGAAGGAAGCACTGCTAGCACGCAGAAGTGAAAGAAAGGGGATTTCAACTATAAGACTTTCAAGTGAACAGAAAAGGACAAAGAGTGAAACAAAGCATGAAACCATAAATGCAACAAACTCGATACTCACCACTCACATTATTTTCTGCTGCGAAATGCTTCTCACAGAAATGTCCAGGGAGGAATCAATGCAAAACTTCGCAGCCAAATGGTTCATCACTACTACAAAGAAGGAAATAGTTAAAAGAAGGAAAATTGGAGCAGATGAAAAGATTATTACTCTCATGAAGTCATTAGAGTCTTCATCAATCATTAGCATCAGAGTCTCCATCAACAAGTAACAGCATAAGGACAAATTCTACTCTCTTGCGAAGTTTATAGATCGTGTGAAATTAATCATTTCTGCGAAAACAGCAACTCAGGAAAGAAGAAGAAAGGACAAAAGGAAGATTACATAAAGGACATCAAAATGAGAATAAACAAAATTAATCATGCAGTTCCAACACAAACAGAAGCCAGCACAGATGGTTGGAATCGAAGATTATGAACTTGAAGACTCAAGGAGTCAGTGTATGACCAAGGCGCCGAGGTACACGGTTGGGCCAAGAGTGCCTGGGGCATTTGAAGTGTCTCGGCCATTCTTGGCAAGTCTTGGCACATGCTGCACTCGGCCCGAAGAAAACTCCACTTAGGGTGCAGCCTCGTAACCATAAGCCCTATAGGTATAAGGGATAAGAGGCTGCGAAAACAACTGGTTGTTGTTAAGACCGGATAGGAGGAGCTAGTCTTGTATGGCCGATGTACGCCTCCTTGAAGGGGAAACCAGGGAGATGATAAGGGCGGCACCCTCCATTAGGGACATGAGTATCTTATCGTCGGAAACGTTCTCCTTTCTTTTCAATCAGGCACCCCAGCGAGATTTATCATTCTTCATGTTTATTACTTCATAATTTTCAAAAAAGTTTTCTTTAGTGTACTTTTCAGCGACTATCTCTAAACTTGCGAAGTTAGGATCTTTAACGTTATCAGGATATAGAGATCCCTTACCAGCGCCGCGATTGGCAAATTCAAGCATTAGACGGATGCAATCACCACTTAATTGATAAATAGCTCGCGAGAATTTCTCATGAGCAAGGATTTCATAGAACAAGGGCAGTTTGGGATCGTACAGGGGAATGGGAAGACCTGCGAGGATTTAACCTAGCGAGATTATGATTTTCTGACCATCACACTGATGATCAGTAAACAACTTTGCAGAAAGAATAGATGAAGATTCTTGATTGGGAATAGTAGACAAGGTGAAACCTTTCTCTTGTAATTTCTTTTGAGTTTCATCTAAAAGGGTTTCATATTTACGACCAGGAGGAGCCATTCTTAGAATATGGGAATGATTAAAGAATTGAAGATCAAGAGAAAGAAGAAAAGGAAGATTTACAGTAGCAGAAACGCAAATTGCGGAGGAAGAGAGTTGAAGAAAAGTTGCAGAGGGAAGTAAAAGAGAAGAAGAAGAGGGTGAGAAAACTATATATAGAGAGAAGAATTCTCGAGAAAACAAATGCATTTAATGCGAGATGGGACGTGAATGGTCAAGAAAAAACGGTTGAAAGAGACGTGTCTAGAAAAGAGTGGAAGAAGAAATATGTGTAATAAATTCACGTGTAAAAGTAAACGAGGATTGTGATGATATGATAAAGATGAACAAACCAATTTATTGCGGCATTTCAAAATATTGGTTCTCATGACATTCTCTTCTTACAATAACAAGGAGGAATATGTTGAGAAGAAGACATGTGAAGAGGCAAGATGTAGGATCAAGGTTTAATAGAGGACCGAATATATTCGCAACATCGTATTTGAATGCGAGATTAGTAAACGAAAAACTCCGACTTCTATACTTTATACGCGAAGGCGTCATAGCTTCACTTTGTTTTATATTACTAATATTTGTGTGAAGAGTAATATAAATGACTCAATGAATGACTATTGTTCTCTAAGTGTTTTGGTGGGTCACTAAACATCGACGTGTTATTACTGCTAGGATGAAAAAAGTGGTTGAGTTACTAAAAAAAATAAAATAAATAAATAAATAAAGAAAAAAAAAATTTGAAAAAAAAAAAAAAGAAAAAAAAAAGGACCGACCAATTAGACCAAAACGGAATAAAAAGACACTTGGGAATAGCAGAGTATGTGTGAAACTAGAAAAGCCTAAACAAGTGGAAAGGATCCAAGGCAACTATCATGTATGACAAGAAGCATGCGCTTGGATCCAAAAGATCTAATCATAATAAAAAAAAGAGAGAATTGGAAGTTTGATCCAATCACGAGAAAGATGTGAAGATCTAGCGAAGTTTAGGAGTGTCGCGAGATTGTATACTTGTACACTAGATATTAAATATGGTGTATTCTACACCTATCAATATAGAGAGATCGAGAAAACAAATGCATTTAAAGATTCAAGCGATATTTCGCAAGTCATTCCAATGAATGAGTAGAAACACGAGAAAGATGAAGATCCGAAGTTTAGGAGTGTCGCGAGATTGTATACTTGTACACTTGCGAATAATTCCCCGAAAATAAAGGACAGCTTATTTGTCATCCACCGTGTCTTGCCCTATATAAAGAGTTGAGCAAGTCTATAGGGGGATTCTTTTGAGTGTTAGACAAGTCATTAGAGAGAGAAAGTTTGTGGTGATGGTAATTTCTTTAGCTCTTTTCTATTTTATCTTGTAAACATTCAAGGAAATAATCAATAAAATCAGTGTTATTCATCTTCAAATGTCTTAGTTGTGTGGATTATTGTGAGGGGTGTAGTGTAGGATTTCCTGCAACTACATGCATGACCAACCTTGTATTTCCTGTACTCATTATCGGTGCGGCATGACGACTGAGTGTTGTTCTCAGCAGAGCAACACGAACCTCCAAGCATTAATAATGAAGCATGTGCGAAATACCCATACAGGCTGTAACTCTCGGTGTGTTATACTAGCCCGATTGAGCATATTTGAATCTGGACTGTCCATATCAGTTTCAGAAACGATCACGACCATCCAACTTCACCAGCATGATTGGATGGCTTAGATTGAATCCATGACCCCAAGAAGGTATTGGAATATTCACTACCGACCCAACGCGGGCCCCGCATGGTCGGCCTCCCCAAAAGGGTGGCATAGCTTGCCAAACTGTCCAAGCCAAAGAAGTATGGACGAAAAACCCTAAATTAGGGTTAGCGGCACATTACATGTGTCGCAAAACAGTCTCAACCATCCATCTTCGCAGGCATAGATGGAGGGTGTAGATGTAGATTCAAAGGGCCCAGACCATGTCAACACCCTCATGGAGAGGCCACCTACACACATGACTGATCGGTCATGACCAACCATGGCTGGTCGTTCCAGATCGTGCGCCCAAAGTGGGCATGCCGCACGGCCGGCAAAACCCTAATTAGGGTTTGCATTGATCCCAAATGTTTGTTTTCTCCTGATCGAATGGAGAGTTTAGGATTCGACTGAGCAGGTCCAGTGAGCATCAACATGATCACCGTGGACCCATCTATCTCCACACCCGATCGGCCTAGGCATACCATGGCTGGTTACTCCAATTCGCACGCCCAAACTAGCGTGATCACACCTCCCAATCACGAACTGATCTCGACCACTCAACTTCGCCGGACAAAGTGAGTGGCTTAGATCACGTTTCCATGGGACGGTAAGGTATAGGCGTGAACACCAGCCTACCACCTACACGCCGAACCAATCGGCCGGGACCGACCAAGCTTGGTCGTCTTGAAACGCGTGCCCGAAGTTGGCATGACGTGCGGCATTTGCGGCACCAAACTTCCGTTGTAAATCAATCCTGACCACTCCTCTTTGCCGGACAAATTAAGATGTCCAGATCACACTTTCACGGGACAATGAGGTATGGGCATGTATACCGGAATGCCGTCTACACGCATGCCCGATCGGGCATGCCAAAATTGTGCCCCAAGCTTGGATTCGACCAAGCTGAAAAGTAGTGCTTGCGCACCTCTTCTAAAACCCTAATTCCACTAACGATCGCAGATGAGTGTCTCAAAGATCATCTCGTCCGTCCATCTTCACCGGCTTGGTTGTACAGCCCTGGTCAGGAGTTAATTGGTCAGTGAGGCGTCATGGTGATCACCACCCGTCACTTTACCACACCATGTGGTCGGCCAAGGGAGGACTTGCTTGCGCAACCTCCAAACCATCACATGATACTTCACAAGTCCTGCATAGAATACACACGATACTTCACAAGTATCGACTTCCTAAATAACTTAGTTTTCTAATCTAGCATTACATGCTACTTTCTGTGGGTCCCACGATCCACACACTCGAGACATCAATCATGTCACAAACTGGGGGATACATGCTGGGGTATTGGTCTGGCGGTTTACAGCGTGCAGCGCACAACGCGCCATCACAAGAACGTGTCAGGAAGTCATGGACGGTTAGTGATAATTGGAGAAATGGGCAAGACTGGTCGTGTGACACCAACACACGACTCCACTACTCCATCACTCAACTTTCTCCACTTCTCACGAGATACGAGGGTTAGGCTTAAAGACTTGTATAAATAGGTTTTCCTCCCTATTTTTCCAAACAGGGAACAAGACAAGACAACAGAGGCAAGTGTTGATACAATCGTATTCAAACACCGGAACTGATAGCTTACATCATGCAATCCAGTTCAGCTTTCTGATATAAGTCATACATAGCCAACACCTTCACAATCTCAACACCTTCTTCGCTTACCTCCCTAAGATCAACCCATCTCCTTCACTTTGTGACCAAAACAAGTCTGGAACGGCCATTTCTTGGTTTAGGCCGGATTTGCACAAATTGATTTCTCGAATCTACAAGCACTCCCGTGCAGTGCATTTGTTTAAGGTTTGGACTCATTTCTCATCCACACACCCCAAATTACCAAAACCGGCAAAAATAGTTTTCACCCATAAACAATTGGTGACCACAGCGGGAGGTTAATCTCTCGGTTGTAAAGTCAATTTCTTCAATACCATTCAATCAATTTCGATATGGTTGGTCTTAGGACCGCCTCGACAGTCTCAAATCCTAATGGTTCCTCCAACGGAGATACCCCTCCTCCTAACGGCATATCTGACGGCATGATCAGGAGATTTCCAACATTAAACAAACTAGCACGGGTACAGGAGATTCACACGAAGAACATGGAGCTAATCAAAGAAGCGGTAAACGGCATACTTGATCTCCTCATTAAGATGACATCAGAGATGAGCGTTCCGGAGACCTCTACACCGGGGACTAGTTCCCCTCAAATCAACAGCTTTACTACGAACCAGAGACCAGTGGATCAGGAAGCGGCATCTCTAGTGGAAAGCTTGTGTGAACTCTTGCACCTCTCGAAGAATCAACGGGCAGAGACGTTTGCTGCAATTAATAAAATAGCTCTGGACGTACACCTGACTCCTTCATGTCCATAAGTCCTAACTGCATCGGAAACATCTGTAAATAATGTTATATTTACAGAAGACGGCATGATGGCAGAGAAAGGTCACAACCGGGCCCTACATGTTACCGCACGCATCAAGGGTTCAGAGTTCAGGAGGGCCCTCGTCGACACAGGAGCATCTTCGAATGTGATTACTCTCAATACTCTCAGGACAGCCAAGGTTAGCCCATGCAATATTGTACGGCAGCCCACCACAATGAAGGACTTCGAAGGAAACCATACCAGCACATACGGGTATGTCAATCTGAATTTATCAGTAGGACCCGTTCAGTCAAAAGTGAAATTTGAAGTCATAGAAAAGGAGCCGGACTACCACATGATACTAGGGAAACCGTGGCTTCATGACAATAAGGTCATCCCTTCAACTTATCACCAGTGCCTGAAGACCATGCTAAATGAGGAAGTCATCCGTATTCCTGCATCATTGTCTCTGTATGCACCAATATGCGGAGTGGAACTGTTAGATCCAAAAGAAACTCCGCAGGGAAGGTCAGACAAAGTCCTGTGCACCCCACTACCCACGTGGGCTTCAATCCAGGAAGAAGACCGACTTGCATCACTGGGGGCTAAGCACCACGACACGCCTTTTTTGACGAGGCATCCATCTTTATCCGATGAAGCTTCAACCCATGCTCACACCAAAAGGGAACACACTTTCGAGGCAAATCGTGATCAGAAGGGGAAGACAATATACCGGCGCCGCTGTTAGAAATTAGCAGGAGAGACTGGCACCCAGTATCTCCGCCCAGTTGAATGCTGCAAGAATAACGAAACACAAGAGGAGGTATTGGATGCTCTGCGATAGCTACAAGATGGCACCAACTCCACAACTGACGAGCCCGAGTATGTTAACATCGGGGATGAAAAATCTCCCAGGCATGTCTCTATCAGTTCGACTTTGTCCGTGGACGAACGTGTGAGTCTTGTCCAACTACTCAAGGAGTACCAAGATGTGTTTGCCTGGACATACGAGGAAATGCCTGGTCTAGACGAAAAATTGGTCACTCATCACCTATATGTCATACCTGGATTCAAGCCAATCAAGCAATCTCCGAGGCAATTCAGACATGAAGTGGAAGAACAAATCAAAAACGAAATTCATAAGTTGCTAGCTGCTGGCTTCATCAGACCTATTCATCATCCGACCTGGTTAGCTAATGTGGTCCCAGTAAAGAAGAAAACGGACAGATTCGGTGCTGCGTGGATTTCAGAGACTTGAACAAGTGCTGCCCCAAGGACCACTTTCCTCTGCCTAACATCGACATGTTAGTAGACGCCACCAGCGGACACGACATGTTCTCCTTCATGGATGGTTACGGCGGCTACAATAAGATAAGGATGTATGAGCACGATGCAAGTAAGATAGCCTTCCGAACCCCTCTTGGCAATTTTTACTATACTGTTATGTCATTCGGTTTAAAGAATGCCGGCGCAACGTATCAACGTGCTATGACGGCAATCTTCCACGATATGATGCATAAGCAAGTCGAAGACTACGCGGATGATATAGTAGTTAAATCCAAGACTCAAGCTATCCTCACAATGTCGTTGCCGTGAACTGTGAAGGAGCTCCAAAACTTCATGGGCAAGGTGAACTTTTGCTTCATTCACCCCCTGCTGAAGAAAGGATCAAGTTTCGTCTGGATCACACTACAACAGGATGCGTTTCGGAGGATTCAACAAATATTGTCATCTACGAATCATCACAAAGGGTTAGCCTATTATGTCAGCCCGAGACAAGAGCGAGCATGGGACATCTTCGGATCCACCGAAGCCAACACCTCAAGGGAGCAGCCTCAAGAAGATAACGATGTCCGCGTGTCATGTCGAGAAAGAATCCGGCGAATCACTCTATCGAGAGGATGGCGCATGTCTACCGTGTTATGTTGGAGAATCTGTACTTTTGGTCATCCTCCGGACTTCGTGAAGTCGTTGAACGCTCATCTACGACAAGATCTACCTGTTGGAAAGAACCAGCCTTCCAAGAATGAAGAGCCTCATGATGTTCGTGGAAACATACATCCCACCAACATGCAATACAACCTTGACCTTCCATAAGCGGTTTTTTGAAACAAAGAAGAGGAAAGCCACCGAGATACAACATCTGCGCGCGTCCAAAATCGCCAACTCCAACTCCAAAGACCATATGCACGACTGCCGTAATGGCGAAATAACGTCCAAGATATTCCATATCTGGATCCATGGTAACTACATCAATGAGAGACGCTTTCAGAATTTGTCTCCCGTAGAAGATTTAGTTGCGTTACCAAAGGAGTATGACTGGGACTGCTTAGCACTGCCTATCTAGCGTGACAACATCTATCAAGTCCAAAGCTCTGGATACTCGTGGGCAGGGGATTGTCTCCCTCTTCTCTATTTCATGAAGAAACATCAAGAAAGCCATCGGTTCCAGTTTATCCCTCTAACAATGAGACGAGCTCTACCACTATATGAAGGCGCCAAGTTCGTGCCCGTAGCTATCACGCCTCTCCCGCCGGTCTCTTCGATCACTTGTGCTTTGCTAGGAACTGTTGTTGCTCGTCGATTAATACCATCCAGAGCTTCACCATATCAACGACCATTACGTACAAAAGACCCATCGGGCATACAAGATAGAGCCACGTAGACCACGCTTAGGGACTGAGGTTCAGCATACAATTCCTTTACCGTCAGTCAAGAACTTCTTCAACACTCTCTTCAGCATAAGCCGCTTCAACGCTCCACCCACTAGAAGTTGCTTCAACACTCTATGGGACTTGCTTGCTCCAGAAGCCGCTTCAACGCTCCACACCACGTTCGAACATACAAGGTTCAGTTTGGGAAAAGCAAGCACGCCTAGATCCCACGTTCGAGCAAAGGGAAGACCGATGTTGGTTAGAAAGACCGGTGTTCGTTAAGGCAAGATCGGTGTTGGTCGAAGTAGCAAGGATGACACTCGAGCAAGCACATAAACTGTACGGGAAAAGAAAGTAAGGCCGGTGTTGATCAAGTCACAAGGCCGATCGCTTTCAGTCACGAGGCTGGTATTGGGCCAGCAAACGAGGCCGGTGTTAGTCAAGTCCGCAAAGCCGGTGTTGGTCGAGATCGTAAGGCTAACATCCCATACGCAAGCAAGACTGATATCACGTCACGCAAGTAGGACGGTATTGGGTCACGTCAGGCCGGTATTGGTCAAGGCCGATCAACATCACAAGGCTGGTATTGTTCCACGTCAGCAAACAAGGCTGGTATTGGGCCACGTTAGCAAACAAGACCGGTGTCGGTCGAAGCAGCGATGTCCGTCAGGGTTCGTCAAATCAGCAAGGCCGGTGTTGGTCAAGGGGCAAGTCTGGTGTTGGGGTGAGGCAACAGGTTTGGTGTTTCGTCGAAGCAGGCACATCCGACCCTAAGCAAAGCAGGCACGCGGCAGCTCCCACTTGATCAGGCACATCCAGCCCCAAATTGGTCGAAGCAGGCACAACCGGCCCCAAGCAAAGCAGGCACGCGGTGGGTCCCACGTTCGATCAAGGCAGGCATAACAAGCCCACGTTCGAGCAAGACAGGCATAACAAGCCCACGTTCGATCAAGCAGGCGCATGATGAGTCCCACGATCGAGCGAAGCAGGCGCAACAGTCCGTTGAGCAGGCATATCAGCCCCATGCTCGAGCGGAACAATCACGAAGATGGCTCTCAACCGAAGCAGGCATAGCAAGGTCGATCGAAGCAGGCAAGACCGACATCATGCTAGGGGAACGCTCGCCTGAATGCCTCTTGAACGTGACATGCTCCAAGGACAGGACGACTCGTCTCTCCCGGTAACATCTAACTTTGTCTCATAAGTTTTATCTCGTATATGTCACCATCTAATGCCTACCCCACAATAGTGTAACCATTATGTGCTAGGAAGGGGACTTAATGTTGATGGTGGATTTTAGTTCAGGGCTAAAATGGTGAAACCAAATTTATGCGCTGACATCCTGCAAAGGATAGCCACTGATAAAGTGATGAATACTTCTTCACTTTACTAATTCACCTAGAATGGAGCATGTGGCAACCATCCCAGTATTCTGTGAATTAAATACACGAAATTCATCCGAGGTTGGAGCATGTAGCAATAATCCCATATACCCCGTGAATTTACAAAGATTATTAATTAATGCATGACCAGCCTTGTATTTCCGTACTCATTATCGGTGCGGCATGACGACTGAGTGTTGTTCTCAGCAGAGCAACACGAACCTCCAAGCATTAATAATGAAGCATGTGCGAAATACCCGTACAGGCTGCAACTCTCGGTGTGTTATACTAGCCCGATTGAGCATATTTGAATCTGGACTGTCCATATCAGTCTCAGAAACGATCACGACCATCCAACTTCACCAGCATGATTGGATGGCTTAGATTGAATCCATGACCCCAAGCAGGTATTGGAATATTCATTACCGACCCAACGCGGGCCCCGCATGTTCGACCTCCCCAAAAGGTTGGCATAGCTTGCCAAACCGTCCAAGCCAAAGCAGTATGGACGAAAAACCCTAAATTAGGGTTTGCGGCACATTACATGTGTCGCAAAACAGTCTCAACCATCCATCTTCGCAGGCATAGATGGAGGGTGTAGATATAGATTCAAAGGGCCCGGAGTATGTCAACACGCTCACGAAGAGCCCACCTACACACATGACTGATCGGTCAGGACCAACCATGGCTGGTCGTTTCAGATCGTGCGCCCAAAGTGTGCATGCCGCACGGCCGGCAAAACCCTAATTAGGGTTTGCATTGATCGCAAACATCCGTTTTCTTCTGAACGGATGGAGGGTTTAGGAGTCGACTGAGCAGGTCCAGTGAACATCAACATGATCACCGTGGACCCATCTATCTCCACACCCGATCGGCCAAAGCATACCATGCCAAAGTTATTCCAATTCGCACGCCCAAACTAGCGTGGTCACACCTCCCAATCACGACCTGATCTCGACCACTCAACTTCGCTGGATAAAGTGAGTGGCTTAGATCACGTTTCCATGGGACAATAAGGTATAGGTGTGAACACCAGCCTACCACCTACACGCCGAACCAATCGGCCGGGATCGACCAAGCTTGGTCGTCTTGAAACGCGTGCCCGAAGTTGGCATGACGCGCGGCATTTGCGGCACCAAACTTCCGTTGTAAATCAATCCTGACCGCTCCTCTTTGCCGGACAAATTAAGCGGTCCAGATCACACTTTCACGGGACAGTGAGGTATGGGCATGTATACCGGCATGCCGTCTACACGCATGCCCAATCGGCCATGCCAAAATTGTGTCCCAAGCTTGGATTCGACCAAGATGAAAAGTGGTGCTTGCGCACCTCTTCTAAAATCCTAATTCCACTAACGGTCGCAGATGAGTGTCTCAAAGATAATCCCGTCCGTCCAACTTCCCCGGCTTGGTTATACAGCCCTGGTCAGGAGTTAATTGGTCAGTGAGGCTTCATGGTGATCACCACCCGTCACTTTACCACACCATGTGGTCGGCCAAGGGAGGACTTGCTTGCGCAACCTCCAAACCATCACATGAAGTAGGCTGGACATGAGGCTATTTTGAGACGCTCAAACAGCGATGCTTCATACATGATGAATATACTCAATGCAGTGCATGCATAGAATACACACGATACTTCACAAGTATCTATTTCCTAAATAACTTAGTTATTTAATCTAGCATTACATGCTACTTTCCGTAGGTCCCACAATCCACACACTCGAGACATCAATCATGTCACAAACTGGGGGATACATACTGGGGTATTGGTCTGGCGGTTTACAGCGTGCAGCGCAAACGCGCCATCACAAGAACGTGTCAGGAAGTCATTGACGGTTAGTGATGATTGGAGAAGTGGGAAAGACTGGTCGTGTGACACCAACACACGACTCCACTACTCCATCACTCCACTTCCCACGAGATACGAGGGTTAGGCTTAAAGACTTGTATAAATAGGTTCTCCTCCCTATTTTTCCAAACAGGGAACAAGACAAGACAACAGAGGCAAGTGTTGATACAATCGTATTCAAACGCTTACATCCTGCAAGCCAGTTTAGCTTTCTGATATAATTCATACATAGCCAACACCTTCACAATCTCAACACCTTCTTCGCTTCCCTCACTAAGATCAACCCCATCTCCTTCACTTTGTAACCGAAACAAGTCTGGAACGGCCATTTCTTGGTTTAGGCCGGATTTGCACAGATTGATTTCTCGATTCTACAAGCACTCCCGTGCAGTGCATTTATTTAAGGTTTAGACTCATTTCTCATCCACACACCCCAAATTACCAAAACCGGTAGAAATAGTTTTCACCCATAAACAACCTTAATCTAAAACTTTTCCACCTATAAGTTCTTTCTTCGAAAGTGATTGTCTATGGACCGAGTCGAGACAATGCAACTAATCGGTTCACACTTCGTGTGATCGTCTATGGATACGAGATCGAGATAATACAACAACAAGATAACTTGCGTGATTTACTATGGATACAAGATCGAGACAATACAACAACGAAGTATGATTACTTGATAATAGGTTCGGACTTATCCAAACACTATAGGATTGCTATCAAGTAATTAGGAATTAAAGTTTGTGTATTTTACTTCTAATTATAATAAAAATAATTATAATTGCGGAAATAGAAAAGTAAAAGAAACAACAAGATTTTGTTAACGAGGAAACCGCAAATGCAGAAAACCCCAGGGCCTTGTCCAGAATTGAATACTCTCAGGATTAAGCCGCTATACAAAATCTAAACCAACATCGTATAGTTGAGACCAAGCAACTAAACCTATAGTTCACCTAGTTCCGTCTGTATCCCTGCACCTCCAACTTGTAATAAGTCACGCACTTGGAACAATTTCTTTGGTTCGTATTCCAAACAGTAAAGGAACAACAAATCTGTTTGGTAACAACTCTTTTCAAACAATGTGATATGAGTTTGACAAAAGGCTCTTCCGTTTATCCTAATAAACTCCTTTGTCGGGTGCTTAGATCAATCTATTCAACAACTACCAAAGTAATCGTTTAGACTATGCAATCAATATTATAAATCACAAAGAAATATATTGATGCCGATCTACACTACTAATCAATCCAATCTATTAAAAGATAAACCGATTATAGTTGGATCCCCAGCCGATCAAGTTTTGTGCACACCAAATATTATGAACTCAAATAAGAAATCTTCTTAAATCTTCAATAAACACCTGCACACAATCAACTTGAATATCTTGTGATCAATCATACACAGAACGGAGTCTGTTAACAATGGATTATCACAAGACGTCTTTAGATCTACAAACAGACTAAAGATCCCCGTCGATACTTCGATCTAGTTTGAGTGAATCTTGTATCGGAAGAGAAGATTCTCAAGCATAAACAAACCAGGTGCAATCAAAGTTCAACAACCGTTAGTCAATCAAATCAATCGAAAACTAATAATAAACTTTAATTATCTAGTTTCCCACCAACGTTACTCGTAGAGCTTCCCAATCCCAGATAAGTCTTTAAAACAAGCGGTCGTAAGAGATTTCGCCTAATTAGGGTAATTTCCTCTCCGAATAGACGGCTCCACCAGTAACAACACAACAAGGTAGTTTTGCTGGCTCTGAGGATTAGTTTGCTCGAAATGTAAACTTCAATATTTATAGACCAAGGAAGTTTGGACACCAAGGAATTTCCAAAACCGAATATTCTCGAAGATATGCAATAAACGCCCAAATCGGTTTTCATAATTCATGGAAATGCTCTGTCCAAATATTGACCGAAATCTTAGTAGAAAACCTCCAATTAGTAAATGCACATTACCAATTTTTATTTTCTAAAGATATACATTTAATTGCTGGAAATTAAAAGCATATAAAACTAAAAACCTTAATTAAAAGATTCTCAATTTATTTCGATCCGGGATCCCCCTTTAGTTATTAAGGAATATCTTTGAACAATAATAGATAAGAATTACTGCACGTGTTCAAAGTATGTCGACATCTTTACTTTGTAAATCCTCTTTCATATTTACAATCTTGGAACCGATTTTCCACACTTCTAAACGAGTTTAGAATTGGTTCATCTGATTTCCAAGAACTATGTGATTGATCAAAAAAATTCAATCACCATTCATGGGTTTAACGGTTCTACCAAAAACAAGTTTCGGTTCTACTCCAAGTGGCTACTAGGATCGGTCACACTAGTTTCCACAAAACGGCTAACTAAGTACCAGGATCGGTAACCACTTATTTATGGTACTTACTTGTGATCGGTTGCACAATTTAAAGGATCGGTTACACCAATTACTAAAACTTGTTAACCTACTACAAGGATCGATTAGACATCTTGTGATTAGTCCCACCAAGTTCAAGGATCGGTTACCCAATGACTAGGAATGGTCATACCAATTACAAATATCGATCATACCATCTCAGGTGATTACTTAAGATTGGTTTCACTAATAAAAGTCATCATGATACATAAGTCAGGCATTGTGAATAGTTTTACCAAGATAAATAAACAAGTTATGAGCGGTTATACTAAACACACATATTGGTAATCCAAAGATTTGCAATGAATAACAATACCAATAAGCCTAGCGATTTCCCTTTCGATTCACAAAACAAGTTTATGAATGTACTTCCTTTAAACGAATGTAAAACATTGTTTCCTAGGACGAAATATTCACCCATACTCATACATAATCACAATAGCATTTATACGATTATGTCGATGTCTTATATACGAAGTTCAAAAGATAGGCGTTATACTTCGTATTGTAATTCCTTAATACTACGTATAACTAGAGTATAATCATTCACATCTTCGTAGTTATGTTTTCAATATAGCACGACTTGAAAGATATGTTAGGAATGAAACAGTTCAAGTCAAAATATTACTAACCTCAAGAGGAAGGATGATGTCGTCGTTGTAGCTCTTTACTTCTTCACATTCTTCAAGTCTTCGAGTAATACTTGTATGTCTCATATCCTAATAACTTTCTAGCTAACCTATACGAAGTTGAGTCTAGTAAATAATCAAGCGACTCTTTAAATGAGTTTTGGTTCACTAAAATATGACAACCAAACTTGACATACCAACGCTTAGTGGGTTCAACCGAGCTATGCTCTAACAAAGACAATATTTTTTCCATCCATCCAGCTAGCATTTTATGTATTGTCTCCACCATTCCCCATACCTGATAGCTCTTTACTCTCCCAGGACACAATATCACTCCCAAGTATTTGTCAGGAAATTTAGAAAGTTTCATTTGTAAGCTTTCAGCTATAAACTTTTTTCTACTTTCAGCTACTCCACCAACAAAACACTTACTTTTTACTTTGTTTACCACTTGCCCTGATGCATTTTGATATTTCATTAGAAGCTTCATTAAATTCTCTAGTGATTTTTTTTGTCCATTACAGAAAATAAAGATGTCATCTGCAAATAATAGATGTGAAGGTTGACAACCATTTCTGTTAACCATTCGCACAATCTTCCCTTCATGTACAAATTTAGAAATATTCTTGCTCAAAACTTCTTCAGCTATCACAAATAAAACTGGTGACAAGGGATCACCTTGTCTAAGTCCTCTTCACACATTAAAGAAACCACAAGGTCCTCCATTTACTAATACTGAGATTTTAGCGGACTCAAACAAGATTCTAAGCCATCTGATTCCAACATCAGAGAAACCAAAGTGTTTTAAAGTTTCAAAGAGGAAATCCCAACTCAAAGAGTCATATGCTTGTGTAATGTCTAATTTCAAACCTACATTCCTCCCTCTCCTCTTTATATCTAATTCATTCACCATCTCAGAAGCTAAGACAATTTTTTCATGGATATTTCTTCCTTTGATAAAAGCTCCCTGCTGACAAGATACTATTTTCTCAATCAAAGAGCTAATTCTTGATGTTATAATTCTTGTAATAATCTTGAAACTGAAATTAGCAAGTCCTATAGGTCTAAATTGTTCTGCTTTTTTTTCACCTTGGACTTTAAGGTGTAAGAACAAGAAATTTGAATTAATACCTCTGGGAATAAACCTACACCTCCAACAGTATTGAATAGCATTAATTAAATCTTGGCCAACAATATCCCAGGAAAATCTGTAAAAACTTCCAGGAAATCCATCAGGACCTGGTGAACTATTTGCATCCATTCCAAAGACAGCTTCTTTGATTTCTGCAGAAGAAGGAATTGAATCTAGAAAAATATTGTCTTCCTCAGATATTACCTTAGGAATTACCTCAAAAATACTTTCATCAAAGCTAACAGATTGATATTCAATTTTTTTTTTTTAAATGATTAACTAAAGTATCAGCTATTTGAGATTGATTAGTCACCAGATTTCCAGTTTCATCCTCCAGTTCAGTTATGTTGTTATGAGCTTTTCTAATCTTCATAGAAGCATGAAAGAAAGAAGTATTTGCTCCACCATCCTTTACCCATTTGATTCTAGCTTTAGCTCTCATAAGTTCATTAAATTGTTGAGAAACTATTTCTTGCTTCCCTCTAGCAGTTATTAGATGATTTAGTAACTCAACATTCTCAGGATTTGTATCAGAAATCATTGTTGTATTTTTCACCTCTTCTTCAGCTTGTGTCATATTTACTCTTAAATCACCAAAAACCTCCCAATTCCACTTTTTAACAAACTCTTTGAATCTTTTTAGTTTAGCCATAAACACAAATGCAGGATTACCATTTATATTCTATTCCCAAGAGCTTTGAATCACTTTTAGAAAATCAGGATGAGAAGTCCATATAGCTTGGTATCTGAAAGGAATGTTATTTGGTTTAGGAACCCCCACTGTATTTCCCATTATGGGTCCATGATCAGAAGTCCCTCTAACACCCGCCTTATACTGCCAACCATCAAATTTTTCTAGCCATTTGATATTAAAAAAAAAACTTATCTAAATCACACAAAATTCTCTTCTTCCCAAATTTATTATTGCACCATGAGTATTGTATACTAGATTTAGGAGCTTGTATGAGATCACAGATGTTTAAACAATCTCTAAATTCTTGCATAGCTATTCTTAAAGGTCTTTCTACCACCAACTTTTTCATCACTACTCAAAACTGCATTAAAATCACCAATGGCAGCCAAGGAAAATTCAGATCATGAATCTTCTCCAACTCATCCCATAATTCTCTTTTATCCACAGTTAAGCAAGCTGCATGTGTTAGAGCATAGCTCGGTTTAACCCACCAAGCGTTGGTATGTCAAATTTGGTTGTCATATTTTAGTAAACCAAAACTCATTTAAAGAGTCGCTTGAGTATGTACTAGAGTCAACTTCGTATAGGTTAGCTTGAAAGTATTAGGATATGAGACATTACAAGTATTACGAAGACTTAAAGAAGTGAAGAAGTAAGGAGTTATAACGACAACATCATCCTTTCACTTGAGGTTAGTAATATTTGACTTGAACTTTTTCATTCCCTAACGTATCCTTCAAGTCGTGCATATTGAAAACATAACTGCGAAGCATGAATGATTATACTCTAGTTAGACGTAGTATTAATGAATACAATATGAAGTATAACGCTTATCTTTTGAACTTCGTATATAAGACATCGACATAATCGTTTGAATGCTATTCTGATTATGTATGGGTATGAGGTGAAGATTTCATCCTAGGAAACAATGTTTTACATTCGTTTAAAGAAAGTAAATTCATGAACTTGTTTCCTGAATCGAAAGGGAAATCGCTAGGCTTATTGGTATTGTTATTCATTGCATATCTTTTAAACTACCAATATGTGTGATTAGTATAACCGCTCATGACTTGTTTATGTTCTTGGTAAAACTATTCACAAGGCCTGACTTTTGTACTGGTATGACTTTTATTAGTGAAGCCGATCTTAAGTAATCACCTAAGATGGTATGATCGATTTAGTGTTATTGGTATGACCAACTCTAGGCAAAGGGGAACCGGTCCTAGTAAGAGGTGCAGCCGATCACAAGAGGGGAATCGATCCTTGTAAGAGGTGCAACACATTTCTAGATATTGGGAACCGATCCTATGAACATGTGCAACACGTTTTTAGATATTGGGAACCGATCCTATGGACATGTGCAACAAATACAACTTAGATACCATATATATGTGGGAACAGATCCTAGTACCTAGTCAACTGAATTTTGGAAAGCTAGTGTGACTAAATCAAAGAGCTCTCAGCAGCTGTCGGAGGTAGAACCGGAGAGAGAAAAAGGGGAAACTTGTTTTGGTAGAACCGTGAAACCCATGATTGGTGATTGAGTGTTCTTGATCAATCACATAGTTCTTGGAAGTCAGATGAACCAATTCTAAAATTATTTGAAAGTGTGGCAAATCGATTCCAAGATAGTAAATATGAAAGATGATTTACTAAGTTAAGATGTCGACATACTTTGAACATGTGCAGTAACGCTTATCTTTTATTGTTCAAATATATTCCTTAATAGCTAAAGGAAAATCCCAGATCGAAAAATAAGTTGAGAATCTTTTAATTAAGGTTTTTAATTTTATTTTTGGAAAATGAAAATTAGTAATGTGCATTTACTAGTTGGAGATTTTCTAAGAGAATTTTGAGAAGGTTTTAATATTTGGACAAAGCATTTCCACTGATCGAAAAAAAGCTTTTAATTAAGGTTTTTAATTTTATTTTTGGAAAATGAAAATTTTCATTTACTAGTTGGAGATTTTCTAAATTATGGAAACCGAATTTGGAAATATATTGCATATCTTGAGAATATTTTCGGTTTTGGAAATTCCTTGGTGTCCAAACTTCCTTGGTCTATAAATATTGAAGTTTCCATTTCGAGCAAACTAATCCTCAGAGCCAACAAAACTACCTAGTTGTGTTGTTACTGGTGGAGGCGCCTATTCGGAGAGAAAAGTAACCTAATTAGGCGAAATCTCTTACGGCCGCTCGGTTTAAAGACTTCTTTGGGATTGAGAAGCTCTATTAGTACCGTTGGTGGGAAACTAGATAATTGCGGTTTATTATTAGTTTTCGATTGATTTGATTTACTAACGGTTGTTGAACTTTGATTGCACCTTGTTTGTTTATGCTTGAGAATCTTCTCTTCTGATATAAGATTCACTCAAACTAGATCGAAGTTTTGACGGGGATCTTTAGACTGTTTGTAGTTCTAAAGACGTATTGTGATAATCCATTGTTAGCAGACTCCGTTCTGTGCATGATTGATCACAAGAGATTCAAGTTGATTGTGTGCAGTTGTTTATTGAAAATCAAAGAAGATTTGAAGAGAAAGAAGACTTTGAAGATTTCTGATTTTGGTTCATAATCTTTGGTGTGCACAATACTTGTTTCGGTTAAAGAGGATCCAACTATAATCGGTTTACCCTTGTGGTATATTGAATTGATTAGTTGAGTAGATCGGCATGAATACAATTCTTGTGATTCAAAGTATTGATAGCAAAATCTAGACAATTACTTTGGTAGTTGTTATTAGATAGATCTAAGGACCTGACAAAGGAGTTTATTGGGATAAACCGAAGAGCCTTGTGTCGAACTCATATCACTTGATTGAAAAGAGTTGTTACCAAACAGATTTGTTGTTCCTTTACTGTTTGGAATACAAACCAAAGGAATTGATCCAAGTACGTGACTTAAAGTTGGAGGCATGGGAATACAGACGGAACTAGGCTTGGTCTCAACTATACGAAGTTGGTTTGATTTTGTATAGCAGCTTAATCCTGAGAGTATTCAATTCTGGACAAGGTACCGGGGTTTTTCTGCATTTGCGGTTTCCTCGTTAACAAAATCTTGCTGTGTCTTTTACTTTTCTATTTCCGCAATTATAAGTGTTTTTATTATCATTAGAAGTAAAATACACATACGTTAATTCCTATTTACTTGATAGTAATCCTATTGTGTTTGATTAAGTCCGAACCTTTTATCAAGTAAACATACTTCGTTGTTGTATTGTCTCGATCTTGTATCTATAGACGACCACATGAAGTGTGAACCGATTTATTGTATTGTCTCGACTCAGTCCATAGACATTCACTTTCGGAGAAAGGACTTATAGGTGGAAAAGTTTTAGATTGAGGTATATTTGGGTACCCTCGTCTTTTCAATTGGTATCAGAGCAGGAAAACACTAAAGATCTAACAATCTGTGTTTGGTGCGATCCAACCTATAAGAAATTGTATCTAATGGTCGATTCAGTTAACGTAACGGCAGGATTTGACTACTTCAAAAATTCGTGGTGGAAGACACGGATGAAGTATGCAATACTCTTGTTCCTAAATTTTTTAGGGATTGGAATTATGTTCATGTATGTCTTGATAGGCTTACATAATCAGTGGGGTAACATAGAATTATATATCATTGTCCTGGATACTAACATGCTTAGTAACAATGGTACAATACTCTATGAGACAGGTTGTATCTTGAAAATGAATAAGATTCCTTTCAGAATTTTTCATTATATGAACCATGACTATTGCGTCCTAGAAAAATCTGGAATCTTAAATATATTTTGGATAAACTACCAAAGTATATATATGTACATTTTCAGAGCAAAGACTGTCAATGTATCGCCGTCTAGGATGCGATTTCGGAAAATATGTAATCCTACAAGGAATGAGTTTTCAGTTAATAATTTTATTAACAATGGATTACTTCATACACCTCACAACTGTTTTAATGAAGCAAGTGATCTTTTAAAATACTACAAGGTTTATGATTCTGATGGTATTTTTATCAAATATCAAATTTTGTTCAAATTTATCTTTGTATACTCTAGTAGAAAATTCTTGAGTAAACTTCAAGTGATATTATCAAATTCTGGTAATAAAAGAGTAAACATACTTTTGGACAAAAATATGGAATCAATCCGAAATAAAGATCCAGTCCATGAAAAACCGATTTTCCAAATGCAAGACCTAGATATAAAATCGGAATTGTTTCCCCACAAGTCTCGGTTTCCGATTTTGATAAGATTTCCTAAAACTAGTTATTTCCGATTTTCAATATCAATTTTCCTATAAAAGATAATCTCTTTCTATGTGTTCAAACATATTGGGGAGGATTGGTCAAAATCATAACTAGGATTTTTCATATTTTCGCAAGTATGTGAAAGAGGAAATCAAGAGAAGAAAACTCTGAAACAGACAAGTTTGTCGTGAATCCATTTATTCCTCCCGGAGATATTGAGAAAATCAAGTATCCTCACTTGATCAAAGGGAAGCATGATCTTACAAATTTTGTAGATAATACATGTTTTTAAAGATATCAAGCTTTGAAGGGAGTAAGCTTCACTGAAGAAAAGAGATTCGAACCAGATATTTCAGAAATTAGTTATGTGAAGTTTGTTCAAGACCGAATCTGGGGAAATATGTTCGTATTTGAAAAATATTCACCTGATATAGTAAGAATCTTTTGAAAATGTGGGGGTCTAACAACCACACCCAAAAATTCGTTTGGCAATCTGAGAGGACTTACTCCAATACACTTTCTAGAGAATCAACTAGACAGTCAGACTCAATCTAGAGTAAAGTATATCAAAGAGTTTTAATATCTCTGTTTCACAATGTAATCATCAAATCAAACAGATAGAAATCCGCGAGCCTGATTATTATGTGAAACAACTTGAACGGTGCCAAAGACCAATGTTCAAGTGTCAATCAATGTAAATTAACAACCAAAGGTTGGATATTCTAATTGATTGATCTTAACGC
This sequence comes from Papaver armeniacum, assembly GCA_023531295.1. Classification (NCBI taxonomy): domain Eukaryota; kingdom Viridiplantae; phylum Streptophyta; class Magnoliopsida; order Ranunculales; family Papaveraceae; genus Papaver; species Papaver armeniacum. The sequence continues at coordinate 32,251 of JAJJWW010013576.1, forward strand.
ACAACCTGTGATAGTTCAATTATATAACAAAATATAATGCGGAAGAGAAATAACACAGACACAAGAATTTTGTTAACGAGGAAACCGCAAATGAAGAAAAACCCCGGGACCTAGTCCAGATTGAACACCACAATGTATTAAGCCGCTACAAACACTAGCCTACTACCAATTAACTTCGGACTGGACTGTAGTTGAACCCTAATCAATCTCACACTGATTCAAGGTATAGTTGCGCTCCTTATGTCTCTGATTCCATCAGGATACTACGCACTTGATTCCCTTAGTTGATCTCACCCACAACCAAGAGTTGCTACGACCCAAAGTCGAAGACTTGATAGACAAATTTGTCTCACACAGAAAAGTCTATAGGATTGAATAAATCTGTCTCCCACAGAAATACCCAAGAGTTTTTGTTCCGTATTTTGATAAATCAAGGTGAACAGGAACCAATCGATAACCCGAACTTATATTCCCAAATAACGGCCTAGAATTATCAATCACCTCACAATAATCTTAATCGACTAGCGAAAGAAGATATTGTGGAATCACAAACAATGAGACGAAGTTGTTTGTGATTACTTTTCTATCTTTCCTATCGGAGATATAAAATCTCGAGTCAATTATTCCAATTGTACTCAACACGATAGAAACGTCAAGATCAGATCATGCAACTACAAGATAATAGTTGGGTCTGGATTCATAATCCCAATGAAGTCTTCAAGTTGTTAACCTACAGGGTCTCGAGAAGAAACCTAAGGTTAAAGGAGAATCGACTCTAGTTATGCAACTAGTAACACATAGGAGGTGTACGGATTAGGTTTCCCAATTGCTAGAGGTCTCCTTTATATAGTTTTCATATCAGGGTTTGCAATCTAAGTTACCTTGGAAACAAAGCATTCAATATTCACCGTTAGATGAAAAACCTGATTCACCCAAGCTAATATCTTTTAACCGTTAGATTGAACTTAGCTTGTTACACACAAATGAAATGTACCCTCATTTAGGTTTATGTAACCGTACCTAAACGTGTACACCATGTTGGTTCACAAATAGTTAACCTAGGTTAGCCATATGATTACTCTCATATCAACCTTATTCATCTTAACCATAACTAGTTCAAATGACTCAAATGAAATTAGTTAAAGAGTCGTTCAATTGCTATATTCTCATGGATTATACAAGAACACAATTGAAGCAAAGTCGGTTTGATTCACTCGAATCAGTACATGAACATTATAGCCACGGTTTGCAAAGATTGCATTCCTTATTGATTAATGTTTAGGTTCACGTACAACCGATTTTAGAAAAGTAACACACTTAAGTATGCGTACTAAAGTAACCGGATTTGAGTTTGTTTTAGTTTTCAAACTCAGCAGAAATTCACGGACGTGAACTTTCCAACAGTACGCGTACTTTAGGTAACCGGATGAGTTTGGTTTTTTATTTCAAACTCAGCAGAAACTCACGGACGTGAACTTCCACTAGTATGCGTACTTGTACGCATACTTACCCAGTCTCCTACAATCTTTTTGTATACACACAAGTATGCATACTTTAGGTTCCCGGTTTTGGACTTATACAGTAATGTGCGAACACACTATGCTTATATCCAAACATGGTTACAAGATTCTAAACTCTTTATTTCAATTATTGAAACATTCTTCTATAATGATAATAGACGTTTTCACACACTATTAGCATCAAAGCAATTTCAATATATTGAAATAATCATTATCGAAACATTCCAAGCCTACATCAAATGATTGTATCACACAAACCATGTAAGATGTTACTCGGCAATTTTCTCATGATATAAGATGAACTTAGTCGAAGCGAAAGCTTACCAACACATATTTCGAGAAATATGTAAGCGAGATATACTCAGCTCGAAATCTCAAATGTGTATAGAGAAAACTATATCGTAACACGACTTATGTCTCAATATAGGTGATAGTAGAAATAGACTTTCCAAGTGATAGATGAGTTCAAGTCTCCACATACCTTTTGTCGAAGAAGTTCCACAAGCTCCCCTTAGTAGTTATTCGTCTTCAAATGATGAACTCCGTGAAAACTAAGCTCAACTACAAAATCTATGTCCTAGTCTGAGACATCTATAGATAGGCTAGAAATCAACACTTATAGTTTTGATCACTAACATTGACAAACATGCTTGAGATAGCAACGAATGCGAGTTCGACCGAGCAGTGCTCTAACAATCTCCCACTTTGTCAATTTTAGTGACAAAACTATCAATACATATGGATTACAAAATAGATAAAAATTGTAGCTTCTCATCCAAATGCTTGATCTCCTTGGCATCTTCAACATGACTCAAAATCTTCGTCACTTCCAAGTACTCCATGATCCTAAAGATTGTAAGTTCAGCATCATAGTTGTTGAAGATCCGTAGCGATAACAATGAGAAAACAAAATGCTCTCAATCATTGGTATGCAGTGTCATAGTATTATTACACAGCATCAAAGTTCAATTGTATCACAACTTTGACAACAATACTATGGTGATATGTATCACTCCCCCTTAGTCAATACTTCATCTCAACATGAAAACCACTCCCCCTTACATAATGATGTAAACCATATGTATTTGTAGTAAACCATTATGTCAATATTTGTAGTATGGGATTCTCATGAAATTTTCATAGAGATACTTCATGACCAAAAGAGAATACCATATCAACTTATTTAGATGCCATCATAAAGCCGAAGCTAAATGCATTCATCAAGGAGTTTATAAAGATACAAGATAACCCCTTAAAAATCCACAGCCGTACTCCCCACAAAGATTTGGCAATTAAGCACAAGTTCAAAAAGAACTCTCCCCCATAAAATGTCATTCCCGAAAGAACAACAAAGGCGACCTTGCTTTTAACAAGAAAAGAAAGATTTCTTTTGGATAAAATCACATGAAAACATGAATTTGTATCCGACATATTCAATTGAATTAACCACAAGAGAACCCGTGATTAATGCAATCGAAAAATACAACCAAATTAATCACAAGAAAACCTACGATTAATTTAATTGGAATACACAACCAAATTAACCACAACGTGATCAATTCAATTGGGAATGCTCGACATAAGAGAACTTTACGGAGCAACAACTAAAATAACCAAAAGAAAATGATCAATTTAGTTGGTTATGCTCAAACATAAGAAACCTTACGAAGCAACACAGTATGTGCACCAAAATGTGGATCGGAGATCGACCAATACTGCGGAATAGACAAGGATTCATTCTATTTTCCATCACTATTTGCACAATGACATATAATAGACTTAATCCCTGTAAACAAAAGCTTTATCCTTTCTTCCATCAAAACAATGACATAAAAGGCTTTAACTTTTGTAATGTCAAAAGTTCATTCTATCTTCTATCAATACTTTCATACCGACATAATAGAGATAACTTTTGAACAAGTATGGGATAGTCACAGGTTCACGGACGTAAACAACATATCCCATAACAATTTGCAATATATAAAATCATAAAGATTAACATTGCAAAAATCATCTTCCAAATAATTTAGAATTTAAATAAATAAATCTAAAAACATTGAAGATGAAAATCGTTGGACATAGCTATGTGTACTCACAATAATGGCTATTCCAAACCCTAATTATTCTTCTAAAAACACAAGAAATAAATTCTCTAAAAGAAGATTTACTAGATTAACTAAATCAAAACAACTCTAAAACCAACGATCAATCACAAGCGATAATCACAGTTCAGGTACGGAAGCTTCACTGGTTCCAAGACCTTCAAGCTTGTGACAGACAGAATTGAAAGCATCTTCAGACACGACATTGAGATGATCCTTAAGACGTGTCTTCATTAGAGCCAATTCGGTGTTGACCTTTATCAATTCGGTTTTTAACCCATCTAGATCTTTTAGAGTGTTAACAAGCAACAGTTTTGCATCGTTAAACTTTTCGATATAGTTTTGAACAGCTTCATTAGAAATCTCTTCATCATCCTCAATATCAGACAAGTTATTAGGAGATTGAGAAGATGTGTCATCAACTTCCACGAGAGTCCCTTTTTCCTTCTCCTTGAGTGTGAGACCAAAACCCTTTTCAAGAAAACCTCTTGGAAAATAACTAGTTCCTGAAGGTGATCCCATTCATGACAAAACGTAGCCTGGAGTATGCGTATGTTTCAACAGTTGGGTTTGGTATTTAAATGGTTTCACAGAAACCCCCGAGATTAGGGTTTCCAAAGTCGGTTCGTGACATGTAGGATACCCGTACGAACACGAGCTTGACCCATTGTTCATAAACAACTCAAAACGAGAAGTACTCAATTAAGAAGACAGATTAAGGAAGGTGTTTGGCTATGAAAAAAGATTCACAAGTCTTAGCTCAAAAAAAAAATTTGAATCTCCATAGGGAAGAGAGATTTAGAGAATAAGAGTAGCCACTTTGACACAACAAAAAAAAAAGAACGAAGAGAAAAAAAACAAAGAGAACCTAAATACTAATGGACAGATGTTGTGTGATTATCCAGCTAAGAACGTGTAGGATCAGAATATCGCGACATCAATACCTCGCGAGATCAATAAACGACAGCATTGCGAAGGTATCGCAGACAAGTAATATAAATGGCGCAATGAATGACGACAGCCAAAACACGAGAAAGATGTGAAGATCTAGCGAGATCTAGGAGAACTGCGAGATTATATATTTGTACACTTGCGATATTTCGCAAGTCATTCCCGAAAATAAAGGACAACTTAGTTGTCATCCATTATGTACTACCCTATATAAA